>JAUJYP020000098.1:0-81409 GCA_030674075.2 Linum usitatissimum
AAAAGTAAACGTGAAGTAAAATTTAGTGAAAGACTCGTACGATTTAAGGGAAAAACTTTGAACGAGTTGAAATTGAAATGCGGTAATAACCAAGTTTAGACAAAACTATACAAGTCTCGTTTTTAGAAAGGAGAAACAAGGGGGGGGGGGGGGGGGGGAAAAGTAATAATAAGGGCGGAAATAAGCCGGAAATAGGGCGAAATAAGTGGTAATATGCGGTAGGCCACGAGCATGTTGGACCGAAGGGAACTAGAGGGAGTTTCCGGAACAAAAAGTAAATGCGAAGTAAATTTAGTGAAAGACTTGTATAGTTTAATGGAAATACTTGGAACGAGTTCAAATTGAAATGCGGAAATAACCATGTTTAGACAAAACCATATAAGTTTCGTTTTCGTCGAAAGGGGAAACAAGGGAAAAGCAACAATAACGGCGGAAATAAGTCGGGGAAAAGGATAGAAATAAGTCGTAAGGTGTAGTAGACCACGAGCATGGTAGACGGGAAACCGAAGGAGTTTCCGGGGAGCATAACCACAAGTAAATGCGAAGGATATTTAATGAAAGACTCGTAAACTTAAGGGGAAAACATGGAATAAGTTCCAATTGAAATGCGGAAACAATCAAGTTTAGATAATACCATACAAATCTTGTTTTTAGAAAGGAGAAATAGGGGCAATAATAAGGGGCGGAAATAAGTCGGAAAAAGGGCAAAAATAAGTGATAATATGCGTAGTAGGCCACGAGCGTACTGTGGCCGGCAACCGGAAGGGAGCTCCCACGTGCACCTAAAGCAAAATTAAATGCGAAGTAAATTTAGTGAAAGACTCGTACAGTTTAAGGGAACAACTTTGAACGAGTTGAAATTGAAATGCGCTAATAACCAAGTTTAGACAAAACCATACAACTCTCGTTTTTAGAAAGGAGAAAGAAGGGAAAAGCAATAATAAGGGCGGAAATAAGCCAGAAAAAGGGCAGAAATAAGTGGTAATATGCAGTAGGCCACGAGCATGTTAGACAGAACTAGAAGGAGTTTCCAAGCTTGTGAGAACAAAAAGTAAATGCGAAGTAAATTTAGTGAAAGACTCGTACAATTTAATGGAAATACTTGGAACGAGTTCAAATTGAAATGCGGAAACAACCATGTTTAGACAAAACCATACAAGTTTCATTTTCGAAAGGAGAAACAAGGGAAAAGCAACAATAACGGCGGAAATAAGTCGGGGAAAAGGATAGTAATAAGTCGTGAGGTGTAGTAGGGCACGAGCATGGTAGACAGTGAAACCAAAGGAGTTTCCAGGAGTATAACCAGAAGTAAATGGAAGGATATTTAGTAAAAGACTCATAAACTTAAGGGGAAAACATGGAATAAGTTCCAATTGAAATGCGGAAACAATCAAGTTTAGACAAATAAGGGGAAATCAATAATAAGGGAGGAAATAAGTCGAAAAGGGCGAAATAAGTGGTAATATGCAGTAGGCCACGAGCATGGTAGACAGAACCGAAAGTTTCCCGAGCGAGGTAAAGCAAAAGTAAACGTGACGTAAATTTAGTGAAAGACTCGTACGGTTTAAGGGAAAAACTTTGAACGAGTTGAAATTGAAATGCGGTAATAACCAAGTTTAGACAAAACTATACAAGTCTCGTTTTTAGAAAGGAGAAACAAAGGGAAAAGTAATAATAAGGGCGGAAATAAGCCGTAAATAGGGCGAAATAAGTGGTAATATGCGGTAGGCCACGGAAGCATGTTAGACGGGGAACTAGAAGGAGTTTCCAGGCAGCAGAACAAAAAGTAAATGCGAAGTAAATTTAGTGAAAGACTTGTATAGTTTAATGGAAATACTTGGAACGAGTTCAAATTGAAATGCGGAAATAACCATGTTTAGACAAAACCATATAAGTTTCGTTTTCAGAAAGGGGAAACAAGGGAAAAGCAACAATAACGGCGGAAATAAGTCAGGAAAAGGATAGAAATAAGTCGTAAGGTGTAGTAGACCACGAGCATGGTAGACAGGAAACCGAAGGAGTTTCCAGGGAGCATAACCACAAGTAAATGCGAAGGATATTTAATGAAAGACTCGTAAACTTAAGGGGAAAACATGGAATAAGTTCCAATTGAAATGCGGAAACAATCAAGTTTAGATAATACCATACAAGTCTTGTTTTTTAGAAAGGAGAAATAAGGGGAAAGCTATAATAAGGGGGGAAATAAGTCAGGAAAAAAGGGCAAAAATAAGTGATAATATGCAGTAGGCCACGAGCATGCTAGACAGCAACCGAAGGAGCTCCCCTACCGCGTCAAAAGCAAAATTAAATGCGAAGTAAATTTAGTGAAAGACTCGTACAGGTTTAAGGGAACAACTTTGAACGAGTTGAAATTGAAATGACGCTAATAACCAAGTTTAGACAAAACCATACAACTCTCGTTTTTAGAAAGGAGAAAGAAGGGAAAAGCAATAATAAGGGCGGAAATAAGCCGAAAAAGGGCGGAAATAAGTGGTAATATGCGGTAGGCCACACAAGCATGTTAGACGAGAGGAACTAGAAGGAGTTTCCGGGCGAGAACAAAAAGTAAATGCGAAGTAAATTTAGTGAAAGACTCGTACAATTTAATGGAAATACTTGGAACGAGTTCACAATTGAAATGCGGAAACAACCACATGTTTAGACAAAACCATACAAGTTTCATTTTTCGAAAGGAGAAACAAGGGAAAAGCAACAATAACGGAGTGAAATAAGTCGGGAAAAGGATAGTAATAAGTCGTGAGGTGTAGTAGGGCACGAGCATGGTAGACGAGGAAACCAAAGGAGTTTCCGAGGAGTATAACCGAAGTAAATGGAAGGATATTTAGTAAAAGACTCATAAACTTAAGGGGGAAAACATGGAATAGGTTCCAATTGAAATGCGGAAACAATCTAGTTTAGACAATACCATAAAAGTCTTGTTTTTAGAAAGGAGAAATAAGGGGAATTCAATAATAAGGGCGGAAATATGTCGAAAAGGGCGAATAAGTGGTAATATGCGGTAGGCCACGAGCATGGTAGACGAGAACCGAACGAAGGAGTTTCCGAGCACCAAAACCAAAAGTAAATTCGAAGTAAATTTAGTGAAAGACTCGTACAGTTTAAGGGAAAAACTTGGAACGAGTTCAAATTGAAATGCGGTAATAACCAAGTTTAGACAAAACCATACAAGTCTCATTTATAGAAAGGAGAAAGAAGGGAAAAGCAATAATAAAGGCGGAAATAAGCCAGAAAAGGGCATAAATAAGTGGTAATATGCAGTAGGCCACGAGCATGTTAGACAGGAACTAGAAGGAGTTTACAGGCGGCAGAACAAAAAGAAAATGCGAAGTAAATTTAGTGGAAGACTCGTAGAGTTTAATGGAAATTGTTGGAATGAGTTAAAATTGAAATGGGGAAATAACCATGTTTAGACAAAACCATATAAATTTCGTTTTTAGAAAGGAGAAACAAGGGAAAAGAATAACGGCGGAAACAAGTCAGGAAAAGGATAGAAATAAGTCGTGAGGTGTAGTAGGGCACGAGCATGGTAGACGAGAAACCGAAGGAGTTTCCGAGGAGCATATCCAGAAGTAAATGCGAAGGATATTTATTAAAAGAGTCATAAACTTAAGGGGAAAACATGGAATAAGTTTCAATTGAAATGCGGAAACAATCAAGTTTAGACAAATAAGGGGAAATCAATAATAAGGGCGGAAATAAGTCAGAAAAGGGCAGAAATAAGTGGTAATATGCAGAAGGCCACGAGCATGGTAGACAGGAACCAGAAGGAGTTTCCAGGCAGCTAAAGCAAAAGTAAATGCGAAGTAAATTTAGTGAAAGACTCGTACGCTTTAAGGGAAAAACATTGAACGAGTTGAAATTGAAATGCGGTAATAACTAAGTTTAGACAAAACCATACAAGTCTCTTTTTTAGAAAGGAGAAAGAAGGGAAAATAAATAATAAGCGCAGAAATAAGCCAGGAAAAGGGAAGAAATAAGTGGTAATATGCAGTAGGCCACGAGCATGTTAGACAGCAACTAGAAGGAGTTTCCAGGCAGCAGAACTAATTGTAAATGCGAAGTAAATTTAGTAAAAGACTCGTACAGTTTAATGGAAATACTTGGAACGAGTTAAAATTGAAATGCGGAAATAACCATGTTTAGACAAAACCTTATAAATTTCGTTTTTAGAAAGGAGAAACAAGGGAAAAGAATAACGGCGGAAATAAGTCAGGAAAAGGATAGAAATAAGTCGTGAGGTGTAGTAAGGCACGAGCATGGTAGACGGAAACCGAAGGAATTTCTAGAGCATAACCAGAAGTAAATGCGAAGGATATTTATTAAAAGACTCATAAACTTAAGGGGAAAACATGGAATAAGTTCCAATTGAAATGCGGAAACAATCAAGTTTAGACAAATAAGGGGAAATCAATAATAAGGGCGGAAATAAGTCAGAAAAGGGCAGAAATAAGTGGTAATATGCAAGTAGGCCACGAGCATGGTAGACGGAGAACTGTAAGGAGTTTCGTGTAGGTAAAGCAAAAGTAAACGTGAAGTAAATTTAGTGAAAGACTCGTACAGTTTAAGGGAAAAACTTTGAACGAGTTGAAATTGAAATGCGGTAATAACCAAGTTTAGACAAAACTATACAAGTCTCGTTTTTAGAAAGGAGAAACAAGGGAAAAGTAATAATAAGGGCGGAAATAAGCCAGAAAAAGGGCAGAAATAAGTGGTAATATGCGGTAGGCCACGAGCATGTTAGACGAGAACTAGAAGGAGTTTCCGGGGAGCGAGAACAAAAAGTAAATGCGAAGTAAATTTAGTGAAAGACTCGTACAGTTTAATGGAAATACTTGGAACGAGTTCAAATTGAAATGCGGAAATAACCATGTTTAGACAAAGCCATATAAGTTTCGTTTTCGTAAAAGGGAAACAAGGGAAAAGCAACAATAACGGCGGAAATAAGTCGGGGAAAAGGAGAGAAATAAGTCGTGAGGTGTAGTAGACCACGAGCATGGTAGACAGGAAACCGAAGGAGTTTCCAGGGAGCATAACCACAAGTAAATGCGAAGGATATTTAATGAAAGACTCATAAACTTAAGGGGAAAACATGGAATAAGTTCCAATTGAAATGCGGAAACAATCAAGTTTAGACAATACCATACAAGTCTTGTTTTTAGAAAGGAGAAATAAGGGGAAAGCAATAATAAGGTCAGAAATAAGTCAGAAAAAGGGCAGAAATAAGTGCTAATATGCAGTAGGCCACGAGCATAGTAGACGGGAACCATAAAGAGTTTCCAAAAGAAAAGCAAAAGTAAATGCGAAGTAAATTTAGTGAAAGACTCGTACGGTTTAAGGGAAAAACTTTGAACGAGTTGAAATTGAAATGCGGTAATAACCAAGTTTAGACAAAACCATACAAGTCTCGTTTTTAGAAAGGAGAAAGAAGGGAAAAGCAATAATAAGGGCGGAAATAAGCCGAGAAAAAAGGGCGAGGAAATAAGTGGTAATATGCGGTAGGCCACGAGCATGTTAGACATGAACTAGAAGGAGTTTTCGGGCGACGGAACAAAAAGTAAATGCGAAGTAAATTTAGTAAAAGACTCGTACAGTTTAATGGAAATACTTGGAACGAGTTCAAATTGAAATGCGGAAATAACCATGTTTAGACAAAACCATACAAGTCTCGTTTTTAGAAAGGAGAAAGAAAGGGAAAGCAATAATAAGGGCGGAAATAAGCCAGAAAAGGGCAGAAATAAGTGTTAATATGCAGTAGGCCACGAGCATGTTAGACAGGAACTAGAAGGAGTTTCCAGCGACGAGTAACCAAAAGTAAATGCAAAGTAAATTTAGTGAAAGACTTGTACAATTTAATGGAAATACTTGGAACGAGTTCAAATTGAAATGCGGAAATAACCATGTTTAGACAAAACCATATAAGTTTCGTTTTCAGAAAGGAGAAACAAGGGAAAGGCAACAATAACAGCGGAAATAAGTCAGGAAAAGGATAGTAATAAGTCGTGAGGTGTAGTAGGGCACGAGCATGGTAGACAGGGAAACCGAAGGAGTTTCCGGGGAGCATAACCGAATTAAATGCGAAGGATATTTAGTGAAAGACTCATAAACTCAAGGGGAAAACATGGAATCGGTTCCAATTGAAATGCGGAAACAATCAAGTTTAGATAATACCATACAAGTCTTATTTTTAGAAAGGAGAAATAAGGGGAAAGCAATAATAAGGGCGGAAATAAGTCGAAAAAGGGCGAGTAAATAAGTGCTAATATGCGGTAGGCCACGAGCATGGTAGACGGGAACCGAAGGAGTTCCCGAAGCAAAGCAAAAGCAAAAGTAAATGCGAAGTAAATTTAGTGAAAGACTCGTACAGTTTAAGGGAAAAACTTTGAACGAGTTGAAATTGAAATGCGGTAATAACCATGTTTAGACAAAACCATACAAGTCTCGTTTTTAGAAAGGAGAAAGAAGGGAAAAGCAATAATAAGGGCGGAAATAAGCCGGAAAAAGGCGAAATAAGTGGTAATATGCGGTAGGCCACGAGCATGTTAGACATGAACTAGAAGGAGTTTTCAGGCAGCAGAACAAAAAGTAAATACGAAGTAAATTTAGTAAAAGACTCGTACAGATTAATGGAAATACTTGGAACGAGTTCAAATTGAAATGCGGAAATAACCATGTTTAGACAAAACCATACAAGTCTCGTTTTTAGAAAGGAGAAAGAAGGGGAAAGCAATAATAAGGGCGGAAATAAGCCAGAAAAAGGGCGAGAAATAAGTGTTAATATGCGGTAGGCCACGAGCATGTTAGACGAGAACTAGAAGGAGTTTCCGGGCGGCCAGAACCAAAAGTAAATGCAAAGTAAATTTAGTGAAAGACTTGTACAATTTAATGGAAATACTTGGAACGAGTTCAAATTGAAATGCGGAAATAACCATGTTTAGACAAAACCATATAAGTTTCGTTTTGGAAAGGAGAAACAAGGGAAAGGCAACAATAACGGCGGAAATAAGTCGGGAAAAGGATAGTAATAAGTCGTGAGGTGTAGTAGGGCACGAGCATGGTAGACGAGAAACCGAAGGAGTTTCCGGGGAGCATAACCGAAGTAAATGCGAAGGATATTTAGTGAAAGACTCATAAACTCAAGGGGAAAACATGGAATAAGTTCCAATTGAAATGCGGAAACAATCAAGTTTAGATAATACCATACAAGTCTTATTTTTAGAAAGGAGAAATAAGGGGAAAGCAATAATAAGGGCGGAAATAAGTCGAAAAAGGGCGAGAAATAAGTGCTAATATGCGGTAGGCCACGAGCATGGTAGACGGGAACCGAAGGAGTTCCCAAGCAAAGCAAAAGCAAAAGTAAATGCGAAGTAAATTTAGTGAAAGACTCGTACGAGTTTAAGGGAAAAACTTTGAACGAGTTGAAATTGAAATGCGGTAATAACCATGTTTAGACAAAACCATACAAGTCTCGTTTTTAGAAAGGAGAAAGAAGGGGAAAGCAATAATAAGGGCGGAAATAAGCCGGAAAAAGGGCGGAAATAAGTGGTAATATGCGGTAGGCCACGAGCATGTTAGACGAGAACTAGAAGGAGTTTCCCACGAGAACAAAAAGTAAATGCGAAGTAAATTTAGTGAAAGACTCGTACGATTTAATGGAAATACTTGGAACGAGTTCAAATTGAAATGCGGAAATAACCATGTTTAGACAAAACCATATAAGTTTCGTTTTCAGAAAGGAGAAACAAGGGAAAGGCAACAATAACAGCGGAAATAAGTCAGGAAAAGGATAGTAATAAGTCGTGAGGTATAGTAGGGCACGAGCATGGTAGACAGGAAACCGAAGGAGTTTCCAGGGAGCATAACCAGAAGTAAATGCGAAGGATATTTAGTGAAAGACTCATAAATTCAAGGGGAAAACATATAATAAGTTCCAATTGAAATGCGGAAACAATCAAGTTTAGATAATACCATACAAGTGTTATTTTTAGAAAGGAGAAATAAGGGGAAAGCAATAATAAGGGCGGAAATAAGTCAGAAAAAGGGCAGAAATAAGTGCTAATATGCAGTAGGCCACGAGCATGGTAGACAGGAACCAGAAGGAGTTCCCAAAGAAAAAAGCAAAAGTAAATGCGAAGTAAATTTAGTGAAAGACTCGTACGGTTATGGGAAAAACTTTGAACGAGTTGAAATTGAAATGCGGTAATAACCATGTTTAGACAAAACCATACAAGTCTCGTTTTTAGAAAGGAGAAAGAAGGGAAAAGCAATAATAAGGGCGGAAATAAGCCAGAAAAAAGGGCAGAAATAAGTGGTAATATGCGGTAGGCCACGAGCATGTTAGACATGAACTAGAAGGAGTTTTCGAAGCGGAGAACAAAAAGTAAATGCGAAGTAAATTTAGTAAAAGACTCGTACGGATTAATGGAAATACTTGGAACGAGTTCAAATTGAAATGCGAGAAATAACCATGTTTAGACAAAACCATACAAGTCTCGTTTTTAGAAAGGAGAAAGAAGGGGAAAGCAATAATAAGGGCGGAAATAAGCCGGAAAAAGGGCGAGAAATAAGTGTTAATATGCGGTAGGCCACGAGCATGTTAGACAGGAACTAGAAGGAGTTTCCAAGTGGAGAACCAAAAGTAAATGCAAAGTAAATTTAGTGAAAGACTTGTACAATTTAATGGAAATACTTGGAACGAGTTCAAATTGAAATGCGGAAATAACCATGTTTAGACAAAACCATATAAGTTTCGTTTTCAGAAAGGAGAAACAAGGGAAAGGCAACAATAACAGCGGAAATAAGTCAGGAAAAGGATAGTAATAAGTCGTGAGGTGTAGTAGGGCACGAGCATGGTAGACAGGAAACCGAAGGAGTTTCCAGGGAGCATAACCAGAAGTAAATGCGAAGGATATTTAGTGAAAGACTCATAAACTCAAGGGGAAAACATGGAATAAGTTCCAATTGAAATGCGGAAACAATCAAGTTTAGATAATACCATACAAGTCTTATTTTTAGAAAGGAGAAATAAGGGGAAAGCAATAATAAGGGCGGAAATAAGTCAGAAAAAGGGCGAGGAAATAAGTGCTAATATGCGGTAGGCCACGAGCATGGTAGACGGGAACCGAAGGAGTTCCCAAGCAGCAAAAGCAAAAGTAAATGCGAAGTAAATTTAGTGAAAGACTCGTACAGTTATGGGAAAAACTTTGAACGAGTTGAAATTGAAATGCGGTAATAACCATGTTTAGACAAAACCATACAAGTCTCGTTTTTAGAAAGGAGAAAGAAGGGAAAAGCAATAATAAGGGCGGAAATAAGCCAGAAAAAGGGCGAGGAAATAAGTGGTAATATGCGGTAGGCCACGAGCATGTTAGACATGAACTAGAAGGAGTTTTCGGGCGAGCGGAACAAAAAGTAAATGCGAAGTAAATTTAGTAAAAGACTCGTACAGATTAATGGAAATACTTGGAACGAGTTCAAATTGAAATGCGGAAATAACCATGTTTAGACAAAACCATACAAGTCTCGTTTTTAGAAAGGAGAAAGAAGGGGAAAGCAATAATAAGGGCGGAAATAAGCCAGAAAAAGGGCGAGAAATAAGTGTTAATATGCGGTAGGCCACGAGCATGTTAGACGGGAACTAGAAGGAGTTTCCGAGTGAGAACCAAAAGTAAATGCAAAGTAAATTTAGTGAAAGACTTGTACAATTTAATGGAAATACTTGGAACGAGTTCAAATTGAAATGCGGAAATAACCATGTTTAGACAAAACCATATAAGTTTCGTTTTCGAAAGGAGAAACAAGGGAAAGGCAACAATAACGGCGGAAATAAGTCGGGAAAAGGATAGTAATAAGTCGTGAGGTGTAGTAGGGCACGAGCATGGTAGACGGTGAAACCGAAGGAGTTTCCGGGGAGCATAACCGAAGTAAATGCGAAGGATATTTAGTGAAAGACTCATAAACTCAAGGGGAAAACATGGAATAAGTTCCAATTGAAATGCGGAAACAATCAAGTTTAGATAATACCATACAAGTCTTATTTTTAGAAAGGAGAAATAAGGGGAAAGCAATAATAAGGGCGGAAATAAGTCAGAAAAAGGGCAGAAATAAGTGCTAATATGCAGTAGGCCACGAGCATGGTAGACAGGAACCAGAAGGAGTTCCCAAGCAGCAAAAGCAAAAGTAAATGCGAAGTAAATTTAGTGAAAGACTCGTACAGTTATGGGAAAAACTTTGAACGAGTTGAAATTGAAATGCGGTAATAACCATGTTTAGACAAAACCATACAAGTCTCGTTTTTAGAAAGGAGAAAGAAGGGAAAAGCAATAATAAGGGCGGAAATAAGCCGGAAAAAGGGCGGAAATAAGTGGTAATATGCGGTAGGCCACGAGCATGTTAGACATGAACTAGAAGGAGTTTTCGAACGCGAACAAAAAAGTAAATGCGAAGTAAATTTAGTAAAAGACTCATACAGATTAATGGAAATACTTGGAACGAGTTCAAATTGAAATGCGGAAATAACCATGTTTAGACAAACCCATACAAGTCTCGTTTTTAGAAAGGAGAAAGAAGGGGAAAGCAATAATAAGGGCGGAAATAAGCCAGAAAAAGGGCGAGAAATAAGTGTTAATATGCGGTAGGCCACGAGCATGTTAGACGGGAACTAGAAGGAGTTTCCGGGCAGCGAACCAAAAGTAAATGCAAAGTAAATTTAGTGAAAGACTTGTACAATTTAATGGAAATACTTGGAACGAGTTAAAATTGAAATGCGGAAATAACCATGTTTAGACAAAACCATATAAGTTTCGTTTTCGAAAAGGAGAAACAAGGGAAAGGCAACAATAACGGCGGAAATAAGTCGGGAAAAGGATAGTAATAAGTCGTGAGGTGTAGTAGGGCACGAGCATGGTAGACATGTGAAACCGAAGGAGTTTCCGGGGAGCATAACCGAAGTAAATGCGAAGGATATTTAGTGAAAGACTCATAAACTCAAGGGGAAAACATGGAATAAGTTCCAATTGAAATGCGGAAACAATCAAGTTTAGATAATACCATACAAGTCTTATTTTTAGAAAGGAGAAATAAGGGGAAAGCAATAATAAGGGCGGAAATAAGTCGAAAAAGGGCGAGGAAATAAGTGCTAATATGCGGTAGGCCACGAGCATGGTAGACGGGAACCGAAGGAGTTCCCCAAGCAAGAAAAAGCAAAAGTAAATACGAAGTAAATTTAGTGAAAGACTCGTACGCTTTAAGGAAAAACTTTGAACGAGTTGAAATTGAAATGCGGTAATAACCATGTTTAGACAAAACCATACAAGTCTCGTTTTTAGAAAGGAGAAAGAAGGGAAAAGCAATAGTAAGGGCGGAAATAAGCTAGAAAAAGGGCAGAAATAAGTGGTAATATGCGGTAGGCCACGAGCATGTTAGACAGGAACTAGAAGGAGTTTCCGGGCGGCGAGAACAAAAAGTAAATGCGAAGTAAATTTAGTGAAAGACTCGTACGATTTAATGGAAATACTAGGAACGAGTTCAAATTGAAATGCGGAAACAACCATGTTTAGACAAAACCATATAAGTTTCATTTTCAGAAAGGAGAAATAAGGGAAAAGCAACAATAACGGCGGAAATAAGTCGGGAAAAGGATAGTAATAAGTCGTGAGGTGTAGTAGGGCACGAGCATGGTAGACATGGAAACCGGAGGAGTTTCCGGGAGTATAACCAAGTAAATGGAAGGATATTTAGTAAAAGACTCATAAACTTAAGGGGAAAACATGGAATAGGTTCCAATTGAAATGCGGAAACAATCTAGTTTAGACAATACCATAAAAGTCTTGTTTTTAGAAAGGAGAAATAAGGGGAATTCAATAATAAGGGCGGAAATATGTCAGAAAAGGGCAGAATAAGTGGTAATATGCAGTAGGCCACGAGCATGGTAGACAGGAACCAGAAGGAGTTTCCAGGCACCAAAACCAAAAGTAAATTCGAAGTAAATTTAGTGAAAGACTCGTACAGTTTAAGGGAAAAACTTGGAACGAGTTCAAATTGAAATGCGGTAATAACCAAGTTTAGGCAAAACCATACAAGTCTCATTTTTAGAAAGGAGAAAGAAGGGAAAAGCAATAATAAAGGCGGAAATAAGCCGAAAAGGGCGAAATAAATGGTAATATGCAGTAGGCCACGAGCATGTTAGACAGGAACTAGAAGGAGTTTACAGGCGGCAGAACAAAAAGAAAATGCGAAGTAAATTTAGTGAAAGACTCGTAGAGTTTAATGGAAATACTTGGAACGAGTTAAAATTGAAATGCGGAAATAACCATGTTTAGACAAAACCATATAAATTTCGTGTTTAGAAAGGAGAAACAAGGGAAAAGAATAACGGCGGAAACAAGTCAGGAAAAGGACAGAATTAAGTCGTGAGGTGTAGTAGGGCACGAGCATGGTAGACAGGAAACCGAAGGAGTTTCCAGGGAGCATATCCAGAAGTAAATGCGAAGGATATTTATTAAAAGAGTCATAAATTTAAGGGGAAAACATGGAATAAGTTTCAATTGAAATGCGGAAACAATCAAGTTTTGACAAATAAGGGGAAATCCATAATAAGGGCGGAAATAAGTCAGAAAAGGGCAGAAATAAGTTGTAATATGCAGAAGGCCACGAGCATGATAGACAGGAACCAGAAGGAGCTTCCAGGCAGCTATAGCAAAAGTAAATGCGAAGTAAATTTAGTGAAAGACTCGTACACTTTAAGGGGAAAACATTGAACGATTTGAAATTGAAATGCGGTAATAACCAAGTTTAGACAAAACCATACAAGTCTCGTTTTTACAAAGGAGAAAGATGGGAAAAGCAAAATAAGGGCGGAAATAAGCCAGAAAAAGGGAAGAAATAAGTGGTAATATGCAGTAGGCCACGAGCATGTTAGACAGGAACTAGAAGGAGTTTCAGCGGCGAGAACAAAAAGTAAATGCGAAATAAATTTAGTGAAAGACTCGTACGAGTTTAATGGAAATACTTGGAACGAGTTCAAATTGAAATGCGGAAATAACCATGTTTAGACAAAACCATATAAGTTTCGTTTTTAGAAAGGAGAAACAAGGGAAAAGCAACAATAACGGCGGAAATAAGTCAGGAAAAGGATAGAAATAAGTCGTGAGGTGTAGTAGGTCACGAGCATGGTAGACAGGAAACCGAAGGAGTTTCCAGGGAGCATAACCAGAAGTAAATGCGAAGGATATTTAGTAAAAGACTAATAAACTTAAGGGGAAAACATGGAATAAGTTCCAATTGAAATACGGAAACAATCAAGTTTAGACAAATAAGGGGAAATCAATAATAAGGGCGGAAATAAGTCAGAAAAGGGCAGAAATAAGGGGTAATATGCAGAAGGCCACGAGCATGGTAGACAGGAACCAGAAGGAGTTTCCAGGCAGCTAAAGCAAAAGTAAATGCGAAGTAAATTTAGTGAAAGACTCGTACACTTTAAGGGAAAAATATTGAACGAGTTGAAATTGAAATGCGGTAATAACTAAGTTTAAACAAAACCGTACAAGTCTCGTTTTTAGAAAGGAGAAAGAAGGGAAAATAAATAATAAGGGCAGAAATAAGCCAGAAAAAGGGAAGAAATAAGTGGTAATATGCAGTAGGCCACGAGCTTGTTAGACAGGAACTAGAAGGAGTTTCCAGGCAAGCGAGAACAAAAAGTAAATGCGAAGTAAATTTAGTGAAAGACTCGTACAGTTTAATGGAAATACTTGGAACGAGTTCAAATTGAAATGCGGAAATAACCATGTTTAGACAAAACTATATAAGTTTCGTTTTTAGAAAGGAGAAACAAGGGAAAAGCAACAATAACGGCGAAAATAAGTCAGGAAAAGGATAGAAATAAGTCGTGAGGTGTAGTAGGGCACGAGCATGGTAGACAGGAAACCGAAGGAGTTTCCGGGGAGCATAACCAAGTAAATGCGAATGATATTTAGTAAAAGACTTAAGGGGAAAACATGGAATAAGTTCCAGTTGAAATACGAAAACAATCAAGTTTAGACAACACCATACAAGTCTTGTTTTTAGAAAGGACAAATAAGGGGAAATCAATAATAAGAGCGGAAATAAGTCGAAAAAAGAGAAGAAATAAGTGGTAATATGCGGTAGGCCACGAGCATGGTAGACGGGAACCGGGGAAGGCGTTTCCGGGCGAAGCAAAACCAAAAGTAAATGCGAAGTAAATTTAGTGAAAGACTCGTACAGTTTAAGGGAAAAACTTGGAACGAGTTCAAATTGAAATGCGGTAATGACCAAGTTTAGACAAAACCATACAAGTCTCGTTTTTAGAAAGGAGAAACAATGGAAAAGCAATAACTAGTGCGGAAAATAAGTCAGAAAAAGGGTAGAAATAAGTGATAATATGCGGTAGGCGACGAGCATGGAAGACGGGAACCGAAGGAGTTTCCGGGCGGCGAGAACCAAAAGTAAATGCGAAGTAAATTTAGTGAAAGACTCGTACGAGTTTAATGGAAAAACTTGGAACGAGTTCAAATTGAAATGCGGTAATAACCAAGTTTAGACAAAACCATACAAGTCTCGTTTTTAGAAAGGAGAAACAATGTAAAAGCAATAATGAGTGCGGAAAATAAGTCAGAAAAAGGGCAGAAATAAGTGATAATATGCAGTAGGCGACGAGCATGGAAGATAGGAACCAGAAGGAGTTTCCAGGCAGCAGAACCAAAAGTAAATGTGAAGTAAATTTAGTGAAAGACTTATAATCTTTAAGGGAAAAACTTGGAACGAGTTCAAATTGAAATGCGGAAATAACCATGTTTAGAAAAAACCATAAAAGTCTCGTTTTCAGAAAGGAGAAACAAGGGAAAAGCAACAATAACGGCGGAAATAAGTCAGGAAAAGGATAGAAATAAGTCGTGAGGTGTAGTAGGTCACGAGCATGGTAGACAGGAAACCGAAGGAGTTTCCAGGGAGCATAACCAAGTAAATGCGAAGGATATTTAGTAAAAGACTAATAAACTTAAGGGGAAAACATGGAATAAGTTCCAATTGAAATGCGGAAACAATCAAGTTTATACAAAACCATACAAGTCTCGTTTTTAGAAAGGAGAAAGAAGGGAAAAGCAATAATAAGGGCGGAAATAAGCGGAAAAAGGGCAGAAATAAGTGGTAATATGCAGTAGGCCACGAGCATGTTAGACATGAACTAGAAGGAGTTTTCAGGCAGCAGAACAAAAAGTAAATGCGAAGTAAATTTAGTAAAAGACTCGTACAGATTAATGGAAATACTTGGAACGAGTTCAAATTGAAATGCGGAAATAACCATGTTTAGACAAAACCATACAAGTCTCGTTTTTAGAAAGGAGAAAGAAGGGGAAAGCAATAATAAGGGCGGAAATAAGCCAGAAAAAGGGCAGAAATAAGTGTTAATATGCAGTAGGCCACGAGCATGTTAGACAGGAACTAGAAGGAGTTTCCAGGCAGCATAACCAAAAGTAAATGCAAAGTAAATTTAGTGAAAGACTTGTACAATTTAATGGAAATACTTGGAACGAGTTCAAATTGAAATGCGGAAATAACCATGTTTAGACAAAACCATATAAGTTTCGTTTTCGAAAGGAGAAACAAGGGAAAGGCAACAATAACGGCGGAAATAAGTCGGGAAAAGGATAGTAATAAGTCGTGAGGTGTAGTAGGGCACGAGCATGGTAGACGAGGAAACCGAAGGAGTTTCCAGGGAGCATAACCAGAAGTAAATGCGAAGGATATTTAGTGAAAGACTCATAAACTCAAGGGGAAAACATGGAATAAGTTCCAATTGAAATGCGGAAACAATCAAGTTTAGATAATACCATACAAGTCTTATTTTTAGAAAGGAGAAATAAGGGGAAAGCAATAATAAGGGCGGAAATAAGTCAGAAAAAGGGCGAGGAAATAAGTGCTAATATGCAGTAGGCCACGAGCATGGTAGACAGGAACCAGAAGGAGTTCCCAAGCAGCAAAAGCAAAAGTAAATACGAAGTAAATTTAGTGAAAGACTCGTACAGTTTAAGGGAAAAACTTTGAACGAGTTGAAATTGAAATGCGGTAATAACCATGTTTAGACAAAACCATACAAGTCTCGTTTTTAGAAAGGAGAAAGAAGGGAAAAGCAATAATAAGGGCGGAAATAAGCTAAGAAAAAGGGCGAGAAATAAGTGGTAATATGCGGTAGGCCACGAGCATGTTAGACGAGAACTAGAAGGAGTTTCCGGGCGGAGAACAAAAAGTAAATGCGAAGTAAATTTAGTGAAAGACTCGTACGATTTAATGGAAATACTTGGAACGAGTTCAAATTGAAATGCGGAAACAACCATGTTTAGACAAAACCATATAAGTTTCATTTTCAGAAAGGAGAAACAAGGGAAAAGCAACAATAACAGCGGAAATAAGTCAGGGAAAAGGATAGTAATAAGTCGTGAGGTGTAGTAGGGCACGAGCATGGTAGACGAGGAAACCGGAGGAGTTTCCGGGGAGTATAACCGGAAGTAAATGGAAGGATATTTAGTAAAAGACTCATAAACTTAAGGGGAAAACATGGAATAGGTTCCAATTGAAATGCGGAAACAATCTAGTTTAGACAATACCATAAAAGTCTTGTTTTTAGAAAGGAGAAATAAGGGGAATTCAATAATAAGGGCGGAAATATGTCAGAAAAGGGCAGAATAAGTGGTAATATGCAGTAGGCCACGAGCATGGTAGACAGGAACCAGAAGGAGTTTCCAGGCACCAAACCCAAAAGTAAATTCGAAGTAAATTTAGTGAAAGACTCGTACAGTTTAAGGGAAAAACTTGGAACGAGTTCAAATTGAAATGCGGTAATAACCAAGTTTAGGCAAAACCATACAAGTCTCATTTTTAGAAAGGAGAAAGAAGGGAAAAGCAATAATAAAGGCGGAAATAAGCCGGAAAAGGCGAGAAATAAGTGGTAATATGCAGTAGGCCACGAGCATGTTAGACAGGAACTAGAAGGAGTTTACAGGCGGCAGAACAAAAAGAAAATGCGAAGTAAATTTAGTGAAAGACTCGTAGAGTTTAATGGAAATACTTGGAACGAGTTAAAATTGAAATGCGGAAATAACCATGTTTAGACAAAACCATATAAATTTCGTGTTTAGAAAGGAGAAACAAGGGAAAAGAATAACGGCGGAAACAAGTCAGGAAAAGGACAGAAATAAGTCGTGAGGTGTAGTAGGGCACGAGCATGGTAGACAGGAAACCGAAGGAGTTTCCAGGGAGCATATCCAGAAGTAAATGCGAAGGATATTTATTAAAAGAGTCATAAACTTAAGGGGAAAACATGGAATAAGTTTCAATTGAAATGCGGAAACAATCAAGTTTTGACAAATAAGGGGAAATCCATAATAAGGGCGGAAATAAGTCAGAAAAGGGCAGAAATAAGTGGTAATATGCGAAGGCCACGAGCATGGTAGACAGGAACCAGAAGGAGCTTCCAGGCAGCTATAGCGAAAGTAAATGCGAAGTAAATTTAGTGAAAGACTCGTACACTTTAAGGGGAAAACATTGAACGATTTGAAATGGAAATGCGGTAATAACCAAGTTTAGACAAAACCATACAAGTCTCGTTTTTAGAAAGGAGAAAGATGGGAAAAGCAAAATAAGGGCGGAAATAAGCCAGAAAAAGGGAAGAAATAAGTGGTAATATGCAGTAGGCCACGAGCATGTTAGACAGGAACTAGAAGGAGTTTCCGAGCGGCGGAGAACAAAAAGTAAATGCGAAGTAAATTTAGTGAAAGACTCGTACGATTTAATGGAAATACTTGGAACGAGTTCAAATTGAAATGCGGAAACAACCATGTTTAGACAAAACCATATAAGTTTCATTTTCAGAAAGGAGAAATAAGGGAAAAGCAACAATAACGGCGGAAATAAGTCAGGAAAAGGATAGAAATAAGTCGTGAGGTGTAGTAGGGCACGAGCATGGTAGACAGGAAACCGAAGGAGTTTCCAGGGAGCATAACCAGAAGTAAATGCGAAGGATATTTAGTAAAAGACTAATAAACTTAAGGGGAAAACATGGAATAAGTTCCAATTGAAATACGGAAACAATCAAGTTTAGACAAATAAGGGGAAATCAATAATAAGGGCGGAAATAAGTCAGAAAAGGGCCGAAATAAGTGGTAATATGCAGAAGGCCACGAGCATGGTAGACAGGAACCAGAAGGAGTTTCCAGGCAGCTAAAGCAAAAGTAAATGCGAAGTAAATTTAGTGAAAGACTCGTACACTTTAAGGGAAAAACATTGAACGAGTTGAAATTGAAATGCGGTAATAACTAAGTTTAGACAAAACCATACAAGTCTCGTTTTTAGAAAGGAGAAAGAAGGGAAAATAAATAATAAGGGCAGAAATAAGCCAGAAAAAGGGAAGAAATAAGTGGTAATATGCAGTAGGCCACGAGCATGTTAGACGGGAACTAGAAGGAGTTTCCGGGCGGAGAACAAAAAGTAAATGCGAAGTAAATTTAGTGAAAGACTCGTACAGTTTAATGGAAATACTTGGAACGAGTTCAAATTGAAATGCGGAAATAACCATGTTTAGAAAAAACCATATAAGTTTCGTTTTTAGAAAGGAGAAACAAGGGAAAAGCAACAATAACGGCGGAAATAAGTCAGGAAAAGGATAGAAATAAGTCGTGAGGTGTAGTAGGGCACGAGCATGGTAGACAGGAAACCGAAGGAGTTTCCAGGGAGCATAACCAGAAGTAAATGCGAAGGATATTTAGTAAAAGACTTAAGGGGAAAACATGGAATAAGTTCCAGTTGAAATACGAAAACAATCAAGTTTAGACAATACCATACAAGTCTTGTTTTTAGAAAGGATAAATAAGGGGAAATCAATAATAAGAGCGGAAATAAGTCGAAAAGAGAAGAAATAAGTGGTAATATGCGGTAGGCCACGAGCATGGTAGACGGGAACCATAAGGCGTTTCCGAAAGCAAAACCAAAAGTAAATGTGAAGTAAATTTAGTGAAAGACTCGTACAGTTTAAGGGAAAAACTTGGAACGAGTTCAAATTGAAATGCGGTAATGACCAAGTTTAGACAAAACCATACAAGTCTCGTTTTTAGAAAGGAGAAACAATGGAAAAGCAATAACGAGTGCGGAAAATAAGTCAGAAAAAGGGTAGAAATAAGTGATAATATGCAGTAGGCGACGAGCATGGTAGACAGGAACCAGAAGGAGTTTCCAGGCAGCAGAACCAAAAGTAAATGCGAAGTAAATTTAGTGAAAGACTCGTAAAGTTTAAGGGAAAAACTTGGAACGAGTTCAAATTGAAATGCGGTAATAACCAAGTTTAGACAAAACCATACAAGTCTCGTTTTTAGAAAGGAGAAAGAAGGGAAAAGCAATAATAAGGGCGGAAATAAGCCAGAAAAAGGTCAAAAATTAGTGGTAATATGCGGTAGGCCACGAGCATGTTAGACGAGAACTAGAAGGATTTTCCGGGCAAACAAAACAAAAAGTAAATGCGAAGTAAATTTAGTGAAAGACTCGTACAGTTTAATGGAAATACTTGGAACGAGTTCAAATTGAAATACGGAAATAACCATGTTTAGACAAAACCATATACGTTTCGTTTTTAGAAAGGAGAAACAAGGGAAAAGCAACAATAACGGCGCAAATAAGTCAGGAAAAGGATAGAAATAAGTCGTGAGGTGTAGTAGGGCACGAGCATGGTAGACAGGAAACCGAAGGAATTTCCAGGGAGCATAACCAGAAGTAAATGCGAAGGATATTTAGTAAAAAACTCATAAACTTAAGGGGAAAACATGGAATAAGTTCCAATTGAAATGCGGAAACAATCAAGTTTAGACAATACCATACAAGTCTTGTTTTTAGAAAGGAGAAATAAGGCAAAAGCAATAATAAGGGCGGAAATTAGTCAGAAAAAGGGCAGAAATAAGTGCTAATATGCAGTAGGTCACGAGCATGGTAGACAGCAACCAGAAGGAGTTTCCAGAAAGCAAAAGCAAAACAAAATGCGAAGTAAATTTAGTGAAAGACTCGTAAAGTTTAAGGGAAAAACTTTGAACGAGTCGAAATTGAAATGCGGTAATAACCAAGTCTAGACAAAACCATACAAGTCTCGTTTTTAGAAAGGAGAAAGAAGGGAAAAGCAATAATAAGGGCGGAAATAAGCCGAAAAAGGGCGAGAAATAAGTGGTAATATGCGGTAGGCCACGAACATGGTAGACACGAACCGAAGGAGTTTCCGGAAAGCAAAACCAAAAGTAAATGCGAAGTAAATTTAGTGAAAGACTCGTACAGTTTAATGGAAATACTTGGAACGAGTTCAAATTGAAATGCGGAAATAACCATGTTTAGACAAAACCATATAAGTTTCGTTTTTAGAAAGGAGGAACAAGGGAAAAGCAACAATAACGGTGGAAATTAGTCAGGAAAATATAGAAATAAGTCGTGAGGTGTCGTAGGGCACGGGCATGGTAGACAGGAAACGGAAGGACTTTCCAGGGAGCATAACCAGGAGTAAATGCGAAGGATATTTAGTGAAAGACACATAAACTTAAGGGGAAAACATGGAATAAGTTCCAATTTAAATGCGAAAACAATCAAGTTTATACAATACCATACAAGTCTTGTTTTTAGAAAGGAGAAATAAGGGAAAAGCAATAATAAGGGCGGAAATAAGTCGGAAAAAGGCGAGAATTAAGTGGTAATATGCGGTAGGCCACGAACATGGTAGACACGAACCGAAGGAGTTTCCGGGCGGCAAAACCAAAAGTAAATGCGAAGTAAATTTAGTGAAAGACTCGTACAGTTTAATGGAAATACTTGGAACGAGTTCAAATTGAAATGCGGAAATAACCATGTTTAGACAAAACCATATAAGTTTCGTTTTTAGAAAGGAGGAACAAGGGAAAAGCAACAATAACGGTGGAAATTAGTCAGGAAAATATAGAAATAAGTCGTGAGGTGTCGTAGGGCACGGGCATGGTAGACAGGAAACGGAAGGACTTTCCAGGGAGCATAACCAGAAGTAAATGCGAAGGATATTTAGTGAAAGACACATAACTTAAGGGGAAAACATGGAATAAGTTCCAATTTAAATGCGAAAACAATCAAGTTTATACAATACCATACAAGTCTTGTTTTTAGAAAGGAGAAATAAGGGAAAAGCAATAATAAGGGCGGAAATAAGTCAGAAAAAGGGCAGAATTAAGTGGTAATATGCAGTAGGCCACAAACATGGTAGACCGCAACCACAAGGAGTTTACAGGCAGCAAAAGCAAAAGTAAATGCGAAGTAAACTTAGTGAAAGGCTCATACAGTTTAAGGGAAAAAATTTGAACGAGTTGAAATTGAAATGCGGTACTAACCAAGTTTAGACAAAACCATACAAGTCTCGTTTTTAGAAAGGAGAAAGAAGGGAAAAGCAATAATAAGGGCGGAAATAAGCCAGAAAAAGGGCAAAAATTAGTGGTAATATGCAGTAGGCCACGAGCATGTTAGACAGGAACTAGAAGGATTTTCCAGGCAGCAAAACAAAAAGTAAATGCGAAGTAAATTTAGTGAAAGACTCGTAAAGTTTAAAGGAAAAACTTTGAACGAGTCGAAATTGAAATGCGGTAATAACCAAGTCTAGACAAAACCATACAAGTCTCGTTTTTAGAAAGGAGAAAGAAGGGAAAAGCAATAATAAGGGCGGAAATAAGCCAGAAAAAGGGCAGAAATAAGTGGTAATATGCAGTAGGCCACGAACATGGTAGACACGAACCAGAAGGAGTTTCCGAGCGGCAAAACCAAAAGTAAATGCGAAGTAAATTTAGTGAAAGACTCGTACAGTTTAATGGAAATACTTGGAACGAGTTCAAATTGAAATGCGGAAATAACCATGTTTAGACAAAACCATATAAGTTTCGTTTTTAGAAAGGAGGAACAAGAGAAAAGCAACAATAACGGTGGAAATTAGTCAGGAAAATATAGAAATAAGTCGTGAGGTGTCGTAGGGCACGGGCATGGTAGACAGGAAACGGAAGGACTTTCCAGGGAGCATAACCAGGAGTAAATGCGAAGGATATTTAGTGAAAGACACATAAACTTAAGGGGAAAACATGGAATAAGTTCCAATTTAAATGCGAAAACAATCAAGTTTATACAATACCATACAAGTCTTGTTTTTAGAAAGGAGAAATAAGGGAAAAGCAATAATAAGGGCGGAAATAAGTCAGAAAAAGGGCAGAATTAAGTGGTAATATGCAGTAGGCCACGAACATGGTAGACACGAACCGAAGGAGTTTCCGGGCGGCAAAACCAAAAGTAAATGCGAAGTAAATTTAGTGAAAGACTCGTACAGTTTAATGGAAATACTTGGAACGAGTTCAAATTGAAATGCGGAAATAACCATGTTTAGACAAAACCATATAAGTTTCGTTTTTAGAAAGGAGGAACAAGGGAAAAGCAACAATAACGGTGGAAATTAGTCAGGAAAATATAGAAATAAGTCGTGAGGTGTCGTAGGGCACGGGCATGGTAGACAGGAAACGGAAGGACTTTCCAGGGAGCATAACCAGGAGTAAATGCGAAGGATATTTAGTGAAAGACACATAAACTTAAGGGGAAAACATGGAATAAGTTCCAATTTAAATGCGAAAACAATCAAGTTTATACAATACCATACAAGTCTTGTTTTTAGAAAGGAGAAATAAGGGAAAAGCAATAATAAGGGCGGAAATAAGTCAGAAAAAGGGCAGAATTAAGTGGTAATATGCAGTAGGCCACAAACATGGTAGACACGAACCAGAAGGAGTTTCCAGGCAGCAAAACCAAAAGTAAATGCGAAGTAAATTTAGTGAAAGACTCGTACAGTTTAATGGAAATACTTGGAACGAGTTCAAATTGAAATGCGGAAATAACCATGTTTAGACAAAACCATATAAGTTTCGTTTTTAGAAAGGAGGAACAAGGGAAAAGCAACAATAACGGTGGAAATTAGTCAGGAAAATATAGAAATAAGTCGTGAGGTGTCGTAGGGCACGGGCATGGTAGACAGGAAACGGAAGGACGTTCCAGGGAGCATAACCAGAAGTAAATGCGAAGGATATTTAGTGAAAGACACATAACTTAAGGGGAAAACATGGAATAAGTTCCAATTTAAATGCGAAAACAATCAAGTTTATACAATACCATACAAGTCTTGTTTTTAGAAAGGAGAAATAAGGGAAAAGCAATAATAAGGGCGGAAATAAGTCGAAAAAGGGCGAGAATTAAGTGGTAATATGCGGTAGGCCACAAACATGGTAGACCGCAACCACGAGGAGTTTACGGAGGCAAAAGCAAAAGTAAATGCGAAGTAAACTTAGTGAAAGGCTCATACAGTTTAAGGGAAAAAATTTGAACGAGTTGAAATTGAAATGCGGTAATAACCAAGTTTACACAAAACCATACAAGTCTCGTTTTTAGAAAGGAGAAAGAAGGGAAAAGCAATAATAAGGGCGGAAATAAGCCAGAAAAAGGGCAAAAATTAGTGGTAATATGCAGTAGGCCACGAGCATGTTAGACGGGAACTAGAAGGATTTTCCGAGCGGCAAAACAAAAAGTAAATGCGAAGTAAATTTAGTGAAAGACTCGTACGAGTTTAATGGAAATACTTGGAACGAGTTCAAATTGAAATGCGGAAATAACCATGTTTAGACAAAACCATATACGTTTCGTTTTTAGAAAGGAGAAACAAGAGAAAAGCAACAATAACGGCGGAAATAAGTCGGGGAAAAGGATAGAAATAAGTCGTGAGGTGTAGTAGGGCACGAGCATGGTAGACAGGAAACCGAAGGAATTTCCAGGGAGCATAACCAGAAAAAAATGCGAAGGATATTTAGTAAAAAACTCATAAACTTAAGGGGAAAACATGGAATAAGTTCCAATTGAAATGCGGAAACAATCAAGTTTAGACAATACCATACAAGTCTTGTTTTTAGAAAGGAGAAATAAGGCAAAAGCAATAATAACGGCGGAAATAAGTCGGAAAAAGGGCGAGAATTAAGTGGTAATATGCGGTAGGCCACAAACATGGTAGACCGCAACCACAAGGAGTTTACAGGCAACAAAAGCAAAAGTAAATGCGAAGTAAACTTAGTGAAAGGCTCGTACAGTTTAATGGAAATACTTGGAACGAGTTCAAATTGAAATGCGGAAATAACCATGTTTAGACAAAACCATATAAGTTTCGTTTTTAGAAAGGAGGAACAAGGGAAAAGCAACAATAACGGTGGAAATTAGTCAGGAAAATATAGAAATAAGTCGTGAGGTGTCGTAGGGTACGGGCATGGTAGACAGGAAACGGAAGGACTTTCCAGGGAGCATAACCAGAAGTAAATGCGAAGGATATTTAGTGAAAGACACATAACTTAAGGGGAAAACATGGAATAAGTTCCAATTTAAATGCGAAAACAATCAAGTTTATACAATACCATACAAGTCTTGTTTTTAGAAAGGAGAAATAAGGGAAAAGCAATAATAAGGGCGGAAATAAGTCGAGAAAAGGGCGAATTAAGTGGTAATATGCGGTAGGCCACAAACATGGTAGACCGCAACCACAAGGAGTTTACAGGCAGCAAAAGCAAAAGTAAATGCGAAGTAAACTTAGTGAAAGGCTCGTACAGTTTAAGGGAAAAAATTTGAACGAGTTGAAATTGAAATGCGGTAATAACCAAGTTTAGACAAAACCATACAAGTCTCGTTTTTAGAAAGGAGAAAGAAGGGAAAAGCAATAATAAGGGCGGAAATAAGCCAGAAAAAGGGCAAAAATTAGTGGTAATATGCGGTAGGCCACGAGCATGTTAGACGGGAACTAGAAGGATTTTCCGGGCAACGAAACAAAAAGTAAATGCGAAGTAAATTTAGTGAAAGACTCGTACAGTTTAATGGAAATACTTGGAACGAGTTCAAATTGAAATACGGAAATAACCATGTTTAGACAAAACCATATACGTTTCGTTTTTAGAAAGGAGAAACAAGAGAAAAGCAACAATAACGGCGCAAATAAGTCAGGAAAAAGGATAGAAATAAGTCGTGAGGTGTAGTAGGGCACGAGCATGGTAGACGAGAAACCGAAGGAATTTCCAGGGAGCATAACCAGAAGTAAATGCGAAGGATATTTAGTAAAAAACTCATAAACTTAAGGGGAAAACATGGAATAAGTTCCAATTGAAATGCGGAAACAATCAAGTTTAGACAATACCATACAAGTCTTGTTTTTAGAAAGGAGAAATAAGGCAAAAGCAATAATAAGGGCGGAAATTAGTCAGAAAAAGGGCAGAAATAAGTGCTAATATGCAGTAGGTCACGAGCATGGTAGACAGCAACCAGAAGGAGTTTCCAGGCAGCAAAAGCAAAACAAAATGCGAAGTAAATTTAGTGAAAGACTCGTAAAGTTTAAGGGAAAAACTTTGAACGAGTCGAAATTGAAATGCGGTAATAACCAAGTCTAGACAAAACCATACAAGTCTCGTTTTTAGAAAGGAGAAAGAAGGGAAAAGCAATAATAAGGGCGGAAATAAGCCAGAAAAAGGGCAGAAATAAGTGGTAATATGCAGTAGGCCACGAACATGGTAGACACGAACCAGAAGGAGTTTCCAGGCAGCAAAACCAAAAGTAAATGCGAAGTAAATTTAGTGAAAGACTCGTACAGTTTAATGGAAATACTTGGAACGAGTTCAAATTGAAATGCGGAAATAACCATGTTTAGACAAAACCATATAAGTTTCGTTTTTAGAAAGGAGGAACAAGGGAAAAGCAACAATAACGGTGGAAATTAGTCAGGAAAATATAGAAATAAGTCGTGAGGTGTCGTAGGGCACGGGCATGGTAGACAGGAAACGGAAGGACTTTCCAGGGAGCATAACCAGGAGTAAATGCGAAGGATATTTAGTGAAAGACACATAAACTTAAGGGGAAAACATGGAATAAGTTCCAATTTAAATGCGAAAACAATCAAGTTTATACAATACCATACAAGTCTTGTTTTTAGAAAGGAGAAATAAGGGAAAAGCAATAATAAGGGCGGAAATAAGTCGAGAAAAAGGGCGAGAATTAAGTGGTAATATGCGGTAGGCCACGAACATGGTAGACACGAACCGAAGGAGTTTCCGGGCGGCAAAACCAAAAGTAAATGCGAAGTAAATTTAGTGAAAGACTCGTACGAGTTTAATGGAAATACTTGGAACGAGTTCAAATTGAAATGCGGAAATAACCATGTTTAGACAAAACCATATAAGTTTCGTTTTTAGAAAGGAGGAACAAGGGAAAAGCAACGATAACGGTGGAAATTAGTCGGGAAAATATAGAAATAAGTCGTGAGGTGTCGTAGGGCACGGGCATGGTAGACAGGAAACGGAAGGACTTTCCAGGGAGCATAACCAGAAGTAAATGCGAAGGATATTTAGTGAAAGACACATAAACTTAAGGGGAAAACATGGAATAAGTTCCAATTTAAATGCGAAAACAATCAAGTTTATACAATACCATACAAGTCTTGTTTTTAGAAAGGAGAAATAAGGGAAAAGCAATAATAAGGGCGGAAATAAGTCAGAAAAAGGGCAGAATTAAGTGGTAATATGAAGTAGGCCACAAACATGGTAGACCGCAACCACAAGGAGTTTACAGGCAGCAAAAGCAAAAGTAAATGCGAAGTAAACTTAGTGAAAGGCTCATACAGTTTAAGGGAAAAAATTTGAACGAGTTGAAATTGAAATGCGGTAATAACCAAGTTTAGACAAAACCATACAAGTCTCGTTTTTAGAAAGGAGAAAGAAGGGAAAAGCAATAATAAGGGCGGAAATAAGCCAGAAAAAGGGCAAAAATTAGTGGTAATATGCAGTAGGCCACGAGCATGTTAGACAAGAACTAGAAGGATTTTCCAGGCAGCAAAACAAAAAGTAAATGCGAAGTAAATTTAGTGAAAGACTCGTACAGTTTAATGGAAATACTTGGAACGAGTTCAAATTGAAATGCGGAAATAACCATGTTTAGACAAAACCATATACGTTTCGTTTTTAGAAAGGAGAAACAAGAGAAAAGCAACAATAACGGCGGAAATAAGTCAGGAAAAGGATAGAAATAAGTCGTGAGGTGTAGTAGGGCACGAGCATGGTAGACAGGAAACCGAAGGAATTTCCAGGGAGCATAACCAGAAGTAAATGCGAAGGATATTTAGTAAAAAACTCATAAACTTAAGGGGAAAACATGAAATAAGTTCCAATTGAAATGCGGAAACAATCAAGTTTAGACAATACCATACAAGTCTTGTTTTTAGAAAGGAGAAATAAGGCAAAAGCAATAATAAGGGCGGAAATTAGTAAGAAAAAGGGCAGAAATAAGTGCTAATATGCAGTAGGTCACGAGCATGGTAGACAGCAACCAGAAGGAGTTTCCAGGCAGCAAAAGCAAAAGTAAATGCGAAGTAAATTTAGTGAAAGACTCGTAAAGTTTAAGGGAAAAACTTTGAACGAGTCGAAATTGAAATGCGGTAATAACCAAGTCTAGACAAAACCATACAAGTCTCGTTTTTAGAAAGGAGAAAGAAGGGAAAAGCAATAATAAGGGCGGAAATAAGCCGAAAAAGGGCGAGAAATAAGTGGTAATATGCGGTAGGCCACGAACATGGTAGACACGAACCGAGAAGGAGTTTCCGGGCAGCAAAAGCAAAAGTAAATGCGAAGTAAATTTAGTGAAAGACTCGTACGGGTTTAATGGAAATACTTGGAACGAGTTCAAATTGAAATGCGGAAATAACCATGTTTAGACAAAACCATATAAGTTTCGTTTTTAGAAAGGAGGACCAAGGGAAAAGCAACAATAACGGTGGAAATTAGTCAGGAAAATATAGAAATAAGTCATGAGGTGTAGTAGGGCACGGGCATGGTAGACGAGGAAACGGAAGGAGTTTCCGGGGAGCATAACAGAAGTAAATGCGAAGGATATTTAGTGAAAGACACATAAACTTAAGGGGAAAAAATGGAATAAGTTCCAATTGAAATGCGAAAACAATCAAGTTTATACAATACCATACAAGTCTTGTTTTTAGAAAGGAGAAATAAGGGAAAAGCAATAATAAGGGCGGAAATAAGTCAGAAAAAGGGCAGAATTAAGTGGTAATATGCGGTAGGCCACAAACATGGTAGACCGCAACGAGGAAAGGAGTTTACAAAGCAAAAGCAAAAGTAAATGCGAAGTAAACTTAGTGAAAGGCTCGTACAGTTTAAGGGAAAAAGTTTGACCGAGTTGAAATTGAAATGCGGTAATAACCAAGTTTAGACAAAACCATACAAGTCTCGTTTTTAGAAAGGAGAAAGAAGGGAAAAGCAATAATAAGGGCGGAAATAAGCCAGAAAAAGTGCAGAAATAAGTGGTAATATGCAGTAGGCCACGAGCATGTTAGACAGGAACTAGAAGGATTTTCCAGGCAGCAAAACAAAAAGTAAATGCGAAGTAAATTTAGTGAAAGACTCGTACAATTTAATGGAAATACTTGGAACGAGTTCAAATTGAAATGCGGAAATAACCATGTTTAGACAAAACCATATACGTTTCGTTTTTAGAAAGGAGAAACAAGAGAAAAGCAACAATAACGGCGGAAATAAGTCAGGAAAAGGATAGAAATAAGTCGTGAGGTGTAGTAGGGCACGAGCATGGTAGACAGGAAACCGAAGGAGTTTCCAGGGAGCATAACCAGAAGTAAATGCGAAAGATATTTAGTAAAAGACTCATAAACTTAAGGGGAAAACATGGAATAAGTTCCAATTGAAATGCGGAAACAATCAAGTTTAGACAATACCATACATGTCTTGTTTTTAGAAAGGAGAAATAAAGGAAAAGCAATAATAAGGGCGGAAATAAGCCAGAAAAAGGGCAGAAATAAGTGGTAATAGGCAGTAGGCCACGAGCATGGTAGACAGCAACCAGAAGGAGTTTCCAGGCAGCAAAAGCAAAAGTAAATGCGAAGTAAATTTAGTGAAAGACTCGTACAGTTTAATGGAAATACTTGGAACGAGTTCAAATTGAAATGCGGAAATAACCATGTTTAGACAAAACCATATAAGTTTCGTTTTTAGAAAGGAGGACCAAGGGAAAAGCAACAATAACGGTGGAAATTAGTCAGGAAAATATAGAAATAAGTCATGAGGTGTAGTAGGGCACGGGCATGGTAGACAGGAAACGGAAGGAGTTTCCAGGGAGCATAACCGAAGTAAATGCGAAGGATATTTAGTGAAAGACACATAAACTTAAGGGGAAAACATGGAATAAGTTCCAATTGAAATGCGAATACAATCAAGTTTATACAATACCATACAAGTCTTGTTTTTAGAAAGGAGAAATAAGGGAAAAGCAATAATAAGGGCGGAAATAAGTCAGAAAAAGGGCAGAATTAAGTGGTAATATGCAGTAGGCCACAAACATGGTAGACCGCAACCAGAAGGAGTTTACAGGCAGCAAAAGCAAAAGTAAATGCGAAGTAAACTTAGTGAAAGGCTCGTACAGTTTAAGGGAAAAACTTTGACCGAGTTGAAATTGAAATGCGGTAATAACCAAGTTTAGACAAAACCATACAAGTCTCGTTTTTAGAAAGGAGAAAGAAGGGAAAAGCAATAATAAGGGCGGAAATAAGCCGAGAAAAAGTGCGAAATAAGTGGTAATATGCGGTAGGCCACGAGCATGTTAGACGGGAACTAGAAGGAGTTTCCGGGCGAGCGAGAACCAAAAGTAAATGCAAAGTAAATTTAGTGAAAGACTTGTACAATTTAATGGAAATACTTGGAACGAGTTCAAATTGAAATGCGGAAATAACCATGTTTAGACAAAACCATATACGTTTCGTTTTTAGAAAGGAGAAACAAGAGAAAAGCAACAATAACGGCGGAAATAAGTCAGGAAAAGGATAGAAATAAGTCGTGAGGTGTAGTAGGGCACGAGCATGGTAGACAGGAAACCGAAGGAATTTCCAGGGAGCATAACCAGAAGTAAATGCGAAGGATATTTAGTAAAAAACTCATAAACTTAATGGGAAAACATGGAATAAGTTCGAATTGAAATGCGGAAACAATCAAGTTTAGACAATACCATACAAGTCTTGTTTTTAGAAAGGAGAAATAAGGGAAAAGCAATAATAAGGGCGGAAATAAGTCAGAAAAAGGGCAGAAATAAGTGCTAATATGCAGTAGGCCACGAGCATGGTAGACAGCAACCAGAAGGAGTTTCCAGGCAGCAAAAGCAAAAGTAAATGCGAAGTAAATTTAGTGAAAGACTCGTACAGTTTAATGGAAATACTTGGAACGAGTTCAAATTGAAATGCGGAAATGACCATGTTTAGACAAAACCATATAAGTTTCGTTTTTAGAAAGGAGGACCAAGGGAAAAGCAACAATAACGGTGGAAATTAGTCAGGAAAATATAGAAATAAGTCATGAGGTGTAGTAGGGCACGGGCATGGTAGACGGGGAAACGGAAGGAGTTTCCGGGGAGCATAACGGAAGTAAATGCGAAGGATATTTAGTGAAAGACACATAAACTTAAGGGGAAAACATGGAATAAGTTCCAATTGAAATGCGAAAACAATCAAGTTTATACAATACCATACAAGTCTTGTTTTTAGAAAGGAGAAATAAGGGAAAAGCAATAATAAGGGCGGAAATAAGTCGAGAAAAAGGGCGAGAATTAAGTGGTAATATGCGGTAGGCCACAAACATGGTAGACCGCAACCGAAGGAGTTTACGAGCGAGCAAAAGCAAAAGTAAATGCGAAGTAAACTTAGTGAAAGGCTCGTACAGTTTAAGGGAAAAACTTTGACCGAGTTGAAATTGAAATGCGGTAATAACCAAGTTTAGACAAAACCATACAAGTCTCGTTTTTAGAAAGGAGAAAGAAGGGAAAAGCAATAATAAGGGCGGAAATAAGCCGGAAAAAGTGCGAGAAATAAGTGGTAATATGCGGTAGGCCACGAGCATGTTAGACGGGAACTAGAAGGATTTTCCGAGCGGCAAAACAAAAAGTAAATGCGAAGTAAATTTAGTGAAAGGCTCGTACGAGTTTAATGGAAATACTTGGAACGAGTTCAAATTGAAATGCGGAAATAACCATGTTTAGACAAAACCATATACGTTTCGTTTTTAGAAAGGAGAAACAAGAGAAAAGCAACAATAACGGCGGAAATAAGTCAGGAAAAGGATAGAAATAAGTCGTGAGGTGTAGTAGGGCACGAGCATGGTAGACGAGAAACCGAAGGAATTTCCAGGGAGCATAACCAGAAGTAAATGCGAAGGATATTTAGTAAAACACTCATAAACTTAATGGGAAAACATGGAATAAGTTCCAATTCAAATGCGGAAACAATCAAGTTTAGACAATACCATACAAGTCTTTTTTTTAGAAAGGAGAAATAAGGAAAAAGCAATAATAAGGGCGGAAATAGGTCAGAAAAAGGGCAGAAATAAGTGCTAATATGCAGTAGGCCACGAGCATGTTAGGCATGAACTAGAAGGAGTTTCCAGGCAGCAAAAGCAAAAGTAAATACGAAGTAAATTTAGTGAAAGACTCGTAAAGTTTAAGGGAAAAACTTTGAACGAGTCGAAATTGAAATGCGGTAATAACCAAGTCTAGACAAAACCATACAAGTCTCGTTTTTAGAAAGGAGAAAGAAGGGAAAAGCAATAATAAGGGCGGAAATAAGCCAGAAAAAGGGCAGAAATAAGTGGTAATATGCAGTAGGCCACGAACATGGTAGACACGAACCAGAAGGAGTTTCCAAGCACCAAAACCAAAAGTAAATGCGAAGTAAATTTAGTGAAAGACTCGTACAGTTTAATGGAAATACTTGGAACGAGTTCAAATTGAAATGCGGAAATAACCATGTTTAGACAAAACCATATAAGTTTCGTTTTTAGAAAGGAGGAACAAGGGAAAAGCAACAATAACGGTGGAAATTAGTCAGGAAAATATAGAAATAAGTCGTGAGGTGTCGTAGGGCACGGCCATGGTAGACAGGAAACGGAAGGACTTTCCAGGGAGCATAACCAGGAGTAAATGCGAAGGATATTTAGTGAAAGACACATAAACTTAAGGGGAAAACATGGAATAAGTTCCAATTTAAATGCGAAAACAATCAAGTTTATACAATACCATACAAGTCTTGTTTTTAGAAAGGAGAAATAAGGGAAAAGCAATAATAAGGGCGGAAATAAGTCAGAAAAAGGGCAGAATTAAGTGGTAATATGCAGTAGGCCACGAACATGGTAGACACGAACCAGAAGGAGTTTCCAGGCAGCAAAACCAAAAGTAAATGCGAAGTAAATTTAGTGAAAGACTCGTACAGTTTAATGGAAATACTTGGAACGAGTTCAAATTGAAATGCGGAAATAACCATGTTTAGACAAAACCATATAAGTTTCGTTTTTAGAAAGGAGGAACAAGGGAAAAGCAACAATAACGGTGGAAATTAGTCAGGAAAATATAGAAATAAGTCGTGAGGTGTCGTAGGGCACGGGCATGGTAGACAGGAAACGGAAGGACTTTCCAGGGAGCATAACCAGAAGTAAATGCGAAGGATATTTAGTGAAAGACACATAAACTTAAGGGGAAAACATGGAATAAGTTCCAATTTAAATGCGAAAACAATCAAGTTTATACAATACCATACAAGTCTTGTTTTTAGAAAGGAGAAATAAGGGAAAAGCAATAATAAGGGCGGAAATAAGTCAGAAAAAGGGCAGAATTAAGTGGTAATATGCGGTAGGCCACAAACATGGTAGACCGCAACCACAAGGAGTTTACGAAAAAAAGCAAAAGTAAATGCGAAGTAAACTTAGTGAAAGGCTCATACGAGTTTAAGGGAAAAAATTTGAACGAGTTGAAATTGAAATGCGGTAATAACCAAGTTTAGACAAAACCATACAAGTCTCGTTTTTAGAAAGGAGAAAGAAGGGAAAAGCAATAATAAGGGCGGAAATAAGCCAGAAAAAGGGCAAAAATTAGTGGTAATATGCGGTAGGCCACGAGCATGTTAGACGAGAACTAGAAGGATTTTCCGGGCAGCAAAACAAAAAGTAAATGCGAAGTAAATTTAGTGAAAGACTCGTACAGTTTAATGGAAATACTTGGAACGAGTTCAAATTGAAATGCGGAAATAACCATGTTTAGACAAAACCATATACGTTTCGTTTGTAGAAAGGAGAAACAAGAGAAAAGCAACAATAACGGCGGAAATAAGCCAGGAAAAGGATAGAAATAAGTCGTGAGGTGTAGTAGGGCACGAGCATGGTAGACAGGAAACCGAAGGAATTTCCAGGGAGCATAACCAGAAGTAAATGCGAAGGATATTTAGTAAAAAACTCATAAACTTAAGGGGAAAAAAGGGAATAAGTTCCAATTGAAATGCGGAAACAATCAAGTTTAGACAATACCATACAAGTCTTGTTTTTAGAAAGGAGAAATAAGGCAAAAGCAATAATAAGGGCGGAAATTAGTCAGAAAAAGGGCAGAAATAAGTGCTAATATGCAGTAGGTCACGAGCATGGAAGACAGCAACCAGAAGGAGTTTCCAGGCAGCAAAAGCAAAAGTAAATGCGAAGTAAATTTAGTGAAAGACTCGTAAAGTTTAAGGGAAAAACTTTGAACGAGTCGAAATTGAAATGCGGTAATAACCAAGTCTAGACAAAACCATACAAGTCTCGTTTTTAGAAAGGAGAAAGAAGGGAAAAGCAATAATAAGGGCGGAAATAAGCCAGAAAAAGGGCAGAAATAAGTGGTAATATGCAGTAGGCCACGAACATGGTAGACACGAACCGAAGGAGTTTCAAAAGAAAAAGCAAAAGTAAATGCGAAGTAAATTTAGTGAAAGACTCGTACGAGTTTAATGGAAATACTTGGAACGAGTTCAAATTGAAATGCGGAAATAACCATGTTTAGACAAAACCATATAAGTTTCGTTTTTAGAAAGGAGGACCAAGGGAAAAGCAACAATAACGGTGGAAATTAGTCAGGAAAATATAGAAATAAGTCATGAGGTGTAGTAGGGCACGGGCATGGTAGACGGGGAAACGGAAGGAGTTTCCGGGGAGCATAACCAAGTAAATGCGAAGGATATTTAGTGAAAGACACATAAACTTAAGGGGAAAAAATGGAATAAGTTCCAATTGAAATGCGAAAACAATCAAGTTTATACAATACCATACAAGTCTTGTTTTTAGAAAGGAGAAATAAGGGAAAAGCAATAATAAGGGCGGAAATAAGTCGAAAAAGGGCGAATTAAGTGGTAATATGCAGTAGGCCACAAACATGGTAGACCGCAACCAGAAGGAGTTTACAGGCAGCAAAAGCAAAAGTAAATGCGAAGTAAACTTAGTGAAAGGCTCGTACAGTTTAAGGGAAAAAGTTTGACCGAGTTGAAATTGAAATGCGGTAATAACCAAGTTTAGACAAAACCATACAAGTCTCGTTTTTAGAAAGGAGAAAGAAGGGAAAAGCAATAATAAGGGCGGAAATAAGCCAGAAAAAGTGCAGAAATAAGTGGTAATATGCGGTAGGCCACGAGCATGTTAGACGGGAACTAGAAGGATTTTCCGAGCGGCAAAACAAAAAGTAAATGCGAAGTAAATTTAGTGAAAGACTCGTACAGTTTAATGGAAATACTTGGAACGAGTTCAAATTGAAATGCGGAAATAACCATGTTTAGACAAAACCATATACGTTTCGTTTTTAGAAAGGAGAAACAAGAGAAAAGCAACAATAACGGCGGAAATAAGTCAGGAAAAGGATAGAAATAAGTCGTGAGGTGTAGTAGGGCACGAGCATGGTAGACAGGAAACCGAAGGAATTTCCAGGGACCATAACCAGAAGTAAATGCGAAGGATATTTAGTAAAAAACTCATAAACTTAATGGGAAAACATGGAATAAGTTCCAATTGAAATGCGGAAACAATCAAGTTTAGACAATACCATACAAGTCTTGTTTTTAGAAAGGAGAAATAAGGGAAAAGCAATAATAAGGGCGGAAATAAGTCAGGAAAAGGGCAGAAATAAGTGCTAATATGCAGTAGGCCACGAGCATGGTAGACGGCAACCGAAGGAGTTTCCGAGCAGCAAAAGCAAAAGTAAATGCGAAGTAAATTTAGTGAAAGACTCGTACAGTTTAATGGAAATACTTGGAACGAGTTCAAATTGAAATGCGGAAATAACCATGTTTAGACAAAACCATATAAGTTTCGTTTTTAGAAAGGAGGACAAAGGGAAAAGCAACAATAACGGTGGAAATTAGTCAGGAAAATATAGAAATAAGTCATGAGGTGTAGTAGGGCACGGGCATGGTAGACGAGGAAACGGAAGGAGTTTCCGGGGAGCATAACCGAAGTAAATGCGAAGGATATTTAGTGAAAGACACATAAACTTAAGGGGAAAACATGGAATAAGTTCCAATTGAAATGCGAATACAATCAAGTTTATACAATACCATACAAGTCTTGTTTTTAGAAAGGAGAAATAAGGGAAAAGCAATCATAAGGGCGGAAATAAGTCAGAAAAAGGGCAGAATTAAGTGGTAATATGCAGTAGGCCACAAACATGGTAGACCGCAACCGGAAAAGGAGTTTACGAAAGCAAAAGCAAAAGTAAATGCGAAGTAAACTTAGTGAAAGGCTCGTACAGTTTAAGGGAAAAAGTTTGACCGAGTTGAAATTGAAATGCGGTAATAACCAAGTTTAGACAAAACCATACAAGTCTCGTTTTTAGAAAGGAGAAAGAAGGGAAAAGCAATAATAAGGGCGGAAATAAGCCAGAAAAAGTGCAGAAATAAGTGGTAATATGCAGTAGGCCACGAGCATGTTAGACAGGAACTAGAAGGATTTTCCAGGCAGCAAAACAAAAAGTAAATGCGAAGTAAATTTAGTGAAAGACTCGTACAGTTTAATGGAAATACTTGGAACGAGTTCAAATTGAAATGCGGAAATAACCATGTTTAGACAAAACCATATACGTTTCGTTTTTAGAAAGGAGAAACAAGAGAAAAGCAACAATAACGGCGGAAATAAGTCAGGAAAAGGATAGAAATAAGTCGTGAGGTGTAGTAGGGCACGAGCATGGTAGACAGGAAACCGAAGGAATTTCCAGGGACCATAACCAAGTAAATGCGAAGGATATTTAGTAAAAAACTCATAAACTTAATGGGAAAACATGGAATAAGTTCCAATTGAAATGCGGAAACAATCAAGTTTAGACAATACCATACAAGTCTTGTTTTTAGAAAGGAGAAATAAGGGAAAAGCAATAATAAGGGCGGAAATAAGTCGGGGAAAAGGGCGAGGAAATAAGTGCTAATATGCGGTAGGCCACGAGCATGGTAGACGGCAACCGAAGGAGTTTCCGAAAAGCAAAAGCAAAAGTAAATGCGAAGTAAATTTAGTGAAAGACTCGTACAGTTTAATGGAAATACTTGGAACGAGTTCAAATTGAAATGCGGAAATAACCATGTTTAGACAAAACCATATAAGTTTCGTTTTTAGAAAGGAGGACAAAGGGAAAAGCAACAATAACGGTGGAAATTAGTCAGGAAAATATAGAAATAAGTCATGAGGTGTAGTAGGGCACGGGCATGGTAGACAGGAAACGGAAGGAGTTTCCAGGGAGCATAACCGAAGTAAATGCGAAGGATATTTAGTGAAAGACACATAAACTTAAGGGGAAAACATGGAATAAGTTCCAATTGAAATGCGAATACAATCAAGTTTATACAATACCATACAAGTCTTGTTTTTAGAAAGGAGAAATAAGGGAAAAGCAATCATAAGGGCGGAAATAAGTCGAAAAAGGGCGAGAATTAAGTGGTAATATGCAGTAGGCCACAAACATGGTAGACCGCAACCAGAAGGAGTTTACAGGCAGCAAAAGCAAAAGTAAATGCGAAGTAAACTTAGTGAAAGGCTCGTACAGTTTAAGGGAAAAACTTTGACCGAGTTGAAATTGAAATGCGGTAATAACCAAGTTTAGACAAAACCATACAAGTCTCGTTTTTAGAAAGGAGAAAGAAGGGAAAAGCAATAATAAGGGCGGAAATAAGCCATAAAAAGTGCAGAAATAAGTGGTAATATGCAGTAGGCCACGAGCATGTTAGACAGAACTAGAAGGAGTTTCCAGGCAGCAGAAGAAAAAGTAAATGCGAAGTAAATTTAGTGAAAGACTCGTACAGTTTAATGGAAATACTTGGAACGAGTTCAAATTGAAATGCGGAAATAACCATGTTTAGACAAAAGCATATACGTTTCGTTTTTAGAAAGGAGAAACAAGAGAAAAGCAACAATAACGGCGGAAATAAGTCAGGAAAAGGATAGAAATAAGTCGTGAGGTGTAGTAGGGCACGAGCATGGTAGACAGGAAACCGAAGGAATTTCCAGGGAGCATAACCGAAGTAAATGCGAAGGATATTTAGTAAAAAACTCATAAACTTAATGGGAAAACATGGAATAAGTTCGAATTGAAATGCGGAAACAGTCAAGTTTAGACAATACCATACAAGTCTTGTTTTTAGAAAGGAGAAATAAGGGAAAAGCAATAATAAGGGCGGAAATAAGTCGAAAAAGGGCGAGGAAATAAGTGCTAATATGCGGTAGGCCACGAGCATGGTAGACGGCAACCGGAAAGGAGTTTCCGGGCAAAGCAAAAGCAAAAGTAAATGCGAAGTAAATTTAGTGAAAGACTCGTACAGTTTAATGGAAATACTTGGAACGAGTTCAAATTGAAATGCGGAAATGACCATGTTTAGACAAAACCATATAAGTTTCGTTTTTAGAAAGGAGGACCAAGGGAAAAGCAACAATAACGGTGGAAATTAGTCAGGAAAATATAGAAATAAGTCATGAGGTGTAGTAGGGCACGGGCATGGTAGACAGGAAACGGAAGGAGTTTCCAGGGAGCATAACCAAGTAAATGCGAAGGATATTTAGTGAAAGACACATAAACTTAAGGGGAAAACATGGAATAAGTTCCAATTGAAATGCGAAAACAATCAAGTTTATACAATACCATACAAGTCTTGTTTTTAGAAAGGAGAAATAAGGGAAAAGCAATAATAAGGGCGGAAATAAGTCAGAAAAAGGGCGAGAATTAAGTGGTAATATGCGGTAGGCCACAAACATGGTAGACCGCAACCGGAAGGAGTTTACGAAAGCAAAAGCAAAAGTAAATGCGAAGTAAACTTAGTGAAAGGCTCGTACAGTTTAAGGGAAAAACTTTGACCGAGTTGAAATTGAAATGCGGTAATAACCAAGTTTAGACAAAACCATACAAGTCTCGTTTTTAGAAAGGAGAAAGAAGGGAAAAGCAATAATAAGGGCGGAAATAAGCCAGAAAAAGTGCAGAAATAAGTGGTAATATGCAGTAGGCCACGAGCATGTTAGACAGGAACTAGAAGGATTTTCCAGGCAGCAAAACAAAAAGTAAATGCGAAGTAAATTTAGTGAAAGGCTCGTACAGTTTAATGGAAATACTTGGAACGAGTTCAAATTGAAATGCGGAAATAACCATGTTTAGACAAAACCATATACGTTTCGTTTTTAGAAAGGAGAAACAAGAGAAAAGCAACAATAACGGCGGAAATAAGTCAGGAAAAGGATAGAAATAAGTCGTGAGGTGTAGTAGGGCACGAGCATGGTAGACAGGAAACCGAAGGAATTTCCAGGGAGCATAACCAGAAGTAAATGCGAAGGATATTTAGTAAAACACTCATAAACTTAATGGGAAAACATGGAATAAGTTCGAATTGAAATGCGGAAACAGTCAAGTTTAGACAATACCATACAAGTCTTGTTTTTAGAAAGGAGAAATAAGGGAAAAGCAATAATAAGGGCGGAAATAAGTCAGAAAAAGGGCAGAAATAAGTGCTAATATGCGGTAGGCCACGAGCATGGTAGACGGCAACCGAAGGAGTTTCCGGGCGGCAAAAGCAAAAGTAAATGCGAAGTAAATTTAGTGAAAGACTCGTACGAGTTTAATGGAAATACTTGGAACGAGTTCAAATTGAAATGCGGAAATGACCATGTTTAGACAAAACCATATAAGTTTCGTTTTTAGAAAGGAGGACCAAGGGAAAAGCAACAATAACGGTGGAAATTAGTCAGGAAAATATAGAAATAAGTCATGAGGTGTAGTAGGGCACGGGCATGGTAGACAGGAAACGGAAGGAGTTTCCAGGGAGCATAACCAGAAGTAAATGCGAAGGATATTTAGTGAAAGACACATAAACTTAAGGGGAAAACATGGAATAAGTTCCAATTGAAATGCGAAAACAATCAAGTTTATACAATACCATACAAGTCTTGTTTTTAGAAAGGAGAAATAAGGGAAAAGCAATAATAAGGGCGGAAATAAGTCAGAAAAAGGGCAGAATTAAGTGGTAATATGCAGTAGGCCACAAACATGGTAGACCGCAACCAGAAGGAGTTTACAGGCGACAAAAGCAAAAGTAAATGCGAAGTAAACTTAGTGAAAGGCTCGTACAGTTTAAGGGAAAAACTTTGACCGAGTTGAAATTGAAATGCGGTAATAACCAAGTTTAGACAAAACCATACAAGTCTCGTTTTTAGAAAGGAGAAAGAAGGGAAAAACAATAATAAGGGCGGAAATAAGCCAGAAAAAGTGCAGAAATAAGTGGTAATATGCGGTAGGCCACGAGCATGTTAGACGGGAACTAGAAGGATTTTCCGGGCAGCAAAACAAAAAGTAAATGCGAAGTAAATTTAGTGAAAGGCTCGTACAGTTTAATGGAAATACTTGGAACGAGTTCAAATTGAAATGCGGAAATAACCATGTTTAGACAAAACCATATACGTTTCGTTTTTAGAAAGGAGAAACAAGAGAAAAGCAACAATAACGGCGGAAATAAGTCAGGAAAAGGATAGAAATAAGTCGTGAGGTGTAGTAGGGCACGAGCATGGTAGACAGGAAACCGAAGGAATTTCCAGGGAGCATAACCAGAAGTAAATGCGAAGGATATTTAGTAAAACACTCATAAACTTAATGGGAAAACATGGAATAAGTTCCAATTCAAATGCGGAAACAATCAAGTTTAGACAATACCATACAAGTCTTTTTTTTAGAAAGGAGAAATAAGGAAAAAGCAATAATAACGGCGGAAATAGGTCAGAAAAAGGGCAGAAATAAGTGCTAATATGCAGTAGGCCACGAGCATGTTAGGCATGAACTAGAAGGAGTTTCCAGGCAGCAAAAGCAAAAGTAAATACGAAGTAAATTTAGTGAAAGACTCGTACAGTTTAAGGGAAAAACTTTGAACGAGTTGAAATTGAAATGCGGTAATAACCAAGTTTAGACAAAACCATACAAGTCTCGTTTTTAGAAAGGAGAAAGAAGGGAAAAGCAATAATAAGGGCGGAAATAAGCCGGAAAAAGGGCGAGAAATAAGTGGTAATATGCGGTAGGCCACGAGCATGTTAGACGGGAACTAGAAGGAGTTTCCGGGCGGCGAAGAAAAAGTAAATGTGAAGTAAATTTAGTGAAAGACTCGTACAGTTTAATGGAAATACTTGGAACGAGTTCAAATTGAAATGCGGAAATAACCATGTTTAGACAAAACCATATAAGTTTCGTTTTTAGAAAGGAGGACCAAGGGAAAAGCAACAATAACGGTGGAAATTAGTCCGGAAAATATAGAAATAAGTCATGAGGTGTAGTAGGGCACGGGCATGGTAGACAGGAAACGGAAGGAGTTTCCAGGGAGCATAACCGAAGTAAATGCGAAGGATATTTAGTGAAAGACACATAAACTTAAGGGGAAAACATGGAATAAGTTCCAATTGAAATGCGAAAACAATCAAGTTTATACAATACCATACAAGTCTTATTTTTAGAAAGGAGAAATAAGGGAAAAGCAATAATAAGGGCGGAAATAAGTCAGAAAAAGGGCAGAATTAAGTGGTAATATGCAGTAGGCCACAAACATGGTAGACCGCAACCAGAAGGAGTTTACAGGCATCAAAAGCAAAAGTAAATGCGAAGTAAACTTAGTGAAAGGCTCGTACAGTTTAAGGGAAAAACTTTGACCGAGTTGAAATTGAAATGCGGTAATAACCAAGTTTAGACAAAACCATACAAGTCTCGTTTTTAGAAAGGAGAAAGAAGGGAAAAGCAATAATAAGGGCGGAAATAAGCCGGAAAAAGGGCGAGAAATAAGTGGTAATATGTAGTAGGCCACGAGCATGTTAGACGGGAACTAGAAGGAGTTTCCGGGCAACGAGAAGAAAAAGTAAATGCGAAGTAAATTTAGTGAAAGACTCGTACGAGTTTAATGGAAATACTTGGAACGAGTTCAAATTGAAATGCGGAAATAACCATGTTTAGACAAAACCATATAAGTTTCGTTTTTAGAAAGGAGAAACAAGGGAAAAGCAACAATAACGGCGGAAATAAGTCGGGAAAAGGATTGAAATAAGTCGTGAGGTGTAGTAGGGCACGAGCATGGTAGACAGGAAACCGAAGGAGTTTCCAAGGAGCATAACCAGAAGTAAATGGGAAGGATATTTAAAGAAAGACTCATAAACATAAGGGGAAACCATGGAATAAGTTCCAATTGAAATGCGGAAACAATCAAGTTTAGACAATACCATACAAGTCTTGTTTTTAGAAAGGAGAAATAAGGGAAAAGCAATAATAAGGGCGGAAATAGGTCGAAAAAGGGCGAGAAATAAGTGCTAATATGCGGTAGGCCACGAGCATGGTAGACGGGAACCGAAGGAGTTTCCGGGCAAAGCAAAAGCAAAAGTAAATGCGAAGTAAATTTAGTGAAAGACTCGTACGGTTTAAGGGAAAAACTTTGAACGAGTTGAAATTGAAATGCGGTAATAACCAAGTTTAGACAAAACCATACAAGTCTCGTTTTTAGAAAGGAGAAAGAAGGGAAAAGCAATAATAAGGGCGGAAATAAGCCGGAAAAAGGGCGAGAAATAAGTGGTAATATGCGGTAGGCCACGAGCATGTTAGACGGGAACTAGAAGGAGTTTCCGGGCGGCGAGAAGAAAAAGTAAATGTGAAGTAAATTTAGTGAAAGACTCGTACAGTTTAATGGAAATACTTGGAACGAGTTCAAATTGAAATGCGGAAATAACCATGTTTAGACAAAACCATATAAGTTTCGTTTTTAGAAAGGAGGACCAAGGGAAAAGCAACAATAACGGTGGAAATTAGTCAGGAAAATATAGAAATAAGTCATGAGGTGTAGTAGGGCACGGGCATGGTAGACGGGGAAACGGAAGGAGTTTCCGGGGAGCATAACCGAAGTAAATGCGAAGGATATTTAGTGAAAGACACATAAACTTAAGGGGAAAACATGGAATAAGTTCCAATTGAAATGCGAAAACAATCAAGTTTATACAATACCATACAAGTCTTGTTTTTAGAAAGGAGAAATAAGGGAAAAGCAATAATAAGGGCGGAAATAAGTCGAAAAAGGGGAGAATTAAGTGGTAATATGCGGTAGGCCACAAACATGGTAGACCGCAACCGAAGGAGTTTACAAAGCAAAAGCAAAAGTAAATGCGAAGTAAACTTAGTGAAAGGCTCGTACAGTTTAAGGGAAAAACTTTGACCGAGTTGAAATTGAAATGCGGTAATAACCAAGTTTAGACAAAACCATACAAGTCTCGTTTTTAGAAAGGAGAAAGAAGGGAAAAACAATAATAAGGGCGGAAATAAGCCGAAAAAGTGCGAGAAATAAGTGGTAATATGCGGTAGGCCACGAGCATGTTAGACGGGAACTAGAAGGATTTTCCGAGCAAAGAAACAAAAAGTAAATGCGAAGTAAATTTAGTGAAAGGCTCGTACAGTTTAATGGAAATACTTGGAACGAGTTCAAATTGAAATGCGGAAATAACCATGTTTAGACAAAACCATATACGTTTCGTTTTTAGAAAGGAGAAACAAGAGAAAAGCAACAATAACGGCGGAAATAAGTCAGGAAAAGGATAGAAATAAGTCGTGAGGTGTAGTAGGGCACGAGCATGGTAGACAGGAAACCGAAGGAATTTCCAGGGAGCATAACCAGAAGTAAATGCGAAGGATATTTAGTAAAACACTCATAAACTTAATGGGAAAACATGGAATAAGTTCCAATTCAAATGCGGAAACAATCAAGTTTAGACAATACCATACAAGTCTTTTTTTTAGAAAGGAGAAATAAGGAAAAAGCAATAATAACGGCGGAAATAGGTCAGAAAAAGGGCAGAAATAAGTGCTAATATGCAGTAGGCCACGAGCATGTTAGGCATGAACTAGAAGGAGTTTCCAGGCAGCAAAAGCAAAAGTAAATACGAAGTAAATTTAGTGAAAGACTCGTACGTTTAAGGGAAAAACTTTGAACGAGTTGAAATTGAAATGCGGTAATAACCAAGTTTAGACAAAACCATACAAGTCTCGTTTTTAGAAAGGAGAAAGAAGGGAAAAGCAATAATAAGGGCGGAAATAAGCCGGAAAAAGGGCGAGAAATAAGTGGTAATATGCGGTAGGCCACGAGCATGTTAGACGTGAACTAGAAGGAGTTTCCGAGCAGAAGAAAAAGTAAATGTGAAGTAAATTTAGTGAAAGACTCGTACAGTTTAATGGAAATACTTGGAACGAGTTCAAATTGAAATGCGGAAATAACCATGTTTAGACAAAACCATATAAGTTTCGTTTTTAGAAAGGAGGACCAAGGGAAAAGCAACAATAACGGTGGAAATTAGTCCGAAAATATAGAAATAAGTCATGAGGTGTAGTAGGGCACGGGCATGGTAGACGGGGAAACGGAAGGAGTTTCCGGGGAGCATAACGTAAGTAAATGCGAAGGATATTTAGTGAAAGACACATAAACTTAAGGGGAAAACATGGAATAAGTTCCAATTGAAATGCGAAAACAATCAAGTTTATACAATACCATACAAGTCTTATTTTTAGAAAGGAGAAATAAGGGAAAAGCAATAATAAGGGCGGAAATAAGTCGAAAAAGGGCGAAATTAAGTGGTAATATGCAGTAGGCCACAAACATGGTAGACCGCAACCAGAAGGAGTTTACAGGCATCAAAAGCAAAAGTAAATGCGAAGTAAACTTAGTGAAAGGCTCGTACAGTTTAAGGGAAAAACTTTGACCGAGTTGAAATTGAAATGCGGTAATAACCAAGTTTAGACAAAACCATACAAGTCTCGTTTTTAGAAAGGAGAAAGAAGGGAAAAGCAATAATAAGGGCGGAAATAAGCCGGAAAAAGGCGAGAAATAAGTGGTAATATGTAGTAGGCCACGAGCATGTTAGACGAGAACTAGAAGGAGTTTCCGAGCAACGAGAAGAAAAAGTAAATGCGAAGTAAATTTAGTGAAAGACTCGTACGAGTTTAATGGAAATACTTGGAACGAGTTCAAATTGAAATGCGGAAATAACCATGTTTAGACAAAACCATATAAGTTTCGTTTTTAGAAAGGAGAAACAAGGGAAAAGCAACAATAACGGCGGAAATAAGTCGGGAAAAGGATTGAAATAAGTCGTGAGGTGTAGTAGGGCACGAGCATGGTAGACAGGAAACCGAAGGAGTTTCCAAGGAGCATAACCAGAAGTAAATGGGAAGGATATTTAAAGAAAGACTCATAAACATAAGGGGAAACCATGGAATAAGTTCCAATTGAAATGCGGAAACAATCAAGTTTAGACAATACCATACAAGTCTTGTTTTTAGAAAGGAGAAATAAGGGAAAAGCAATAATAAGGGCGGAAATAGGTCGAAAAAGGGCGAAATAAGTGCTAATATGCGGTAGGCCACGAGCATGGTAGACGGGAACCGAAGGAGTTTCCGAAAGCAAAAGCAAAAGTAAATGCGAAGTAAATTTAGTGAAAGACTCGTACGAGTTTAAGGGAAAAACTTTGAACGAGTTGAAATTGAAATGCGGTAATAACCAAGTTTAGACAAAACCATACAAGTCTCGTTTTTAGAAAGGAGAAAGAAGGGAAAAGCAATAATAAGGGCGGAAATAAGCCGGAAAAAGGGCGAGAAATAAGTGGTAATATGCGGTAGGCCACGAGCATGTTAGACGGGAACTAGAAGGAGTTTCCGGGCGGCGAAGAAAAAGTAAATGTGAAGTAAATTTAGTGAAAGACTCGTACGAGTTTAATGGAAATACTTGGAACGAGTTCAAATTGAAATGCGGAAATAACCATGTTTAGACAAAACCATATAAGTTTCGTTTTTAGAAAGGAGGACCAAGGGAAAAGCAACAATAACGGTGGAAATTAGTCAGGAAAATATAGAAATAAGTCATGAGGTGTAGTAGGGCACGGGCATGGTAGACAGGAAACGGAAGGAGTTTCCAGGGGAGCATAACCGAAGTAAATGCGAAGGATATTTAGTGAAAGACACATAAACTTAAGGGGAAAACATGGAATAAGTTCCAATTGAAATGCGAAAACAATCAAGTTTATACAATACCATACAAGTCTTGTTTTTAGAAAGGAGAAATAAGGGAAAAGCAATAATAAGGGCGGAAATAAGTCGAAAAAGGGCGAATTAAGTGGTAATATGCGGTAGGCCACAAACATGGTAGACCGGAACCGAGAAGGAGTTTACAGGCATCAAAAGCAAAAGTAAATGCGAAGTAAACTTAGTGAAAGGCTCGTACAGTTTAAGGGAAAAACTTTGACCGAGTTGAAATTGAAATGCGGTAATAACCAAGTTTAGACAAAACCATACAAGTCTCGTTTTTAGAAAGGAGAAAGAAGGGAAAAGCAATAATAAGGGCGGAAATAAGCCGAAAAAAGGGGAGAAATAAGTGGTAATATGTAGTAGGCCACGAGCATGTTAGATACGAACTAGAAGGAGTTTCCGAACAGCAGAAGAAAAAGTAAATGCGAAGTAAATTTAGTGAAAGACTCGTACAGTTTAATGGAAATACTTGGAATGAGTTCAAATTGAAATGCGGAAATAACCATGTTTAGACAAAACCATATAAGTTTCGTTTTTAGAAAGGAGAAACAAGGGAAAAGCAACAATAACGGCGGAAATAAGTCAGGAAAAGGATTGAAATAAGTCGTGAGGTATAGTAGGGCACGAGCATGGTAGACGAGAAACCGAAGGAGTTTCCAAGGAGCATAACCGAAGTAAATGGGAAGGATATTTAAAGAAAGACTCATAAACTTAAGGGGAAACCATGGAATAAGTTCCAATTGAAATGCGGAAACAATCAAGTTTAGACAATACCATACAAGTCTTGTTTTTAGAAAGGAGAAATAAGGGAAAAGCAATAATAAGGGCGGAAATAGGTAAGAAAAAGGGCAGAAATAAGTGCTAATATGCAGTAGGCCACGAGTATGGTAGACAGGAACCAGAAGGAGTTTCCAGGCAGCAAAAGCAAAATTAAATGCAAAGTAAATTTAGTGAAAGACTCGTACAGTTTAAGGGGAAAACTTTGAACGAGTTGAAATTGAAATGCGGTAATAACCAAGTTTAGACAAAACCATACAAGTCTCGTTTTTAGAAAGGAGAAAGAAGGGAAAAGCAATAATAAGGGCGGAAATAAGCCGGAAAAAGGGCGAGAAATAAGTGGTAATATGCGGTAGGCCACGAGCATGTTAGACGAGAACTAGACGGAGTTTCCAGGCAACAGAAGAAAAAGTAAATGCGAAGTAAATTTAGTGAAAGACTCGTACAGTTTAATGGAAATACTTGGAACGAGTTCAAATTGAAATGCGGAAATAACCATGTTTAGACAAAACCATATAAGTTTCGTTTTTAGAAAGGAGAAACAAGGGAAAAGCAACAATAACGGCGGAAATAAGTCAGGAAAAGGATTGAAATAAGTCGTGAGGTATAGTAGGGCACGAGCATGGTAGACAGGAAACCGAAGGAGTTTCCAAGGAGCATAACCAAGTAAATGGGAAGGATATTTAAAGAAAGACTCATAAACTTAAGGGGAAACCATGGAATAAGTTCCAATTGAAATGCGGAAACAATCAACTTTAGACAATACCATACAAGTCTTGTTTTTAGAAAGGAGAAATAAGGGAAAAGCAATAATAAGGGCGGAAATAGGTCGAAAAAGGGCGAGAAATAAGTGCTAATATGCGGTAGGCCACGAGCATGGTAGACGGGAACCGAAGGAGTTTCCGGAAAGCAAAAGCAAAAGTAAATGCGAAGTAAATTTAGGGAAAGACTCGTACGAGTTTAAGGGAAAAACTTTGAACGAGTTGAAATTGAAATGCGGTAATAACCAAGTTTAGACAAAACCATACAAGTCTCGTTTTTAGAAAGGAGAAAGAAGGGAAAAGCAATAATAAGGGCGGAAATAAGCCGAGAAAAAGGCGAGAAATAAGTGGTAATATGCGGTAGGCCACGAGCATGTTAGACGAGAACTAGAAGGAGTTTCCGGGCGGCGAGAAGAAAAAGTAAATGCGAAGTAAATTTAGTGAAAGACTCGTACGGTTTAATGGAAATACTTGGAACGAGTTCAAATTGAAATGCGGAAATAACCATGTTTAGACAAAACCATAGAAGTTTCGTTTTTAGAAAGGAGAAACAAGGGAAAAGCAACAATAACGGCGGAAATAAGTCAGGAAAAGGATAGAAATAAGTCGTGAGGTGTAGTACGGCACGAGCATGGTAAACGAGGAAACCGAAGGAGTTTCCGGGGAGCATAACCAAGTAAATGCGAAGGATATTTAGTAAAAGACTCATAAACTTAAGGGGAAAACATGGAATAAGTTCCAATTGAAATGCGGAAACAATCAAGTTTAGACAATACCATACAAGTCTTGTTTTTAGAGAGGAGAAATAAGGGAAAAGCAATAATAAGGGCGGAAATAGGTAAGAAAAAGGGCGAAATAAGTGCTAATATGCGGTAGGCCACGAGTATGGTAGACGGGAACCGAAGGAGTTTCCGGGCAAAGCAAAAGCAAAATTAAATGCGAAGTAAATTTAGGGAAAGACTCGTACGGTTTAAGGGAAAAACTTTGAACGAGTTGAAATTGAAATGCGGTAATAACCAAGTTTAGACAAAACCATACAAGTCTCGTTTTTAGAAAGGAGAAAGAAGGGAAAAGCAATAATAAGGGCGGAAATAAGCCGAAAAAGGGCGAGAAATAAGTGGTAATATGCGGTAGGCCACGAGCATGTTAGACGGGAACTAGAAGGAGTTTCCAGGCAGCAGAAGAAAAAGTAAATGCGAAGTAAATTTAGTGAAAGACTCGTACAGTTTAATGGAAATACTTGGAACGAGTTCAAATTGAAATGCGGAAATAACCATGTTTAGACAAAACCATAGAAGTTTCGTTTTTAGAAAGGAGAAACAAGGGAAAAGCAACAATAACGGCGGAAATAAGTCAGGAAAAGGATTGAAATAAGTCGTGAGGTATAGTAGGGCACGAGCATGGTAGACAGGAAACCGAAGGAGTTTCCAAGGAGCATAACCAGAAGTAAATGGGAAGGATATTTAAAGAAAGACTCATAAACTTAAGGGGAAACCATGGAATAAGTTCCAATTGAAATGCGGAAACAATCAAGTTTAGACAATACCATACAAGTCTTGTTTTTAGAAAGGAGAAATAAGGGAAAAGCAATAATAAGGGCGGAAATAGGTAAGAAAAAGGGCGAGAAATAAGTGCTAATATGCAGTAGGCCACGAGTATGGTAGACAGGAACCAGAAGGAGTTTCCAGGCAGCAAAAGCAAAATTAAATGCAAAGTAAATTTAGTGAAAGACTCGTACAGTTTAAGGGGAAAACTTTGAACGAGTTGAAATTGAAATGCGGTAATAACCAAGTTTAGACAAAACCATACAAGTCTCGTTTTTAGAAAGGAGAAAGAAGGGAAAAGCAATAATAAGGGCGGAAATAAGCCGGAAAAAGGGCGAGAAATAAGTGGTAATATGCGGTAGGCCACGAGCATGTTAGACGGGAACTAGACGGAGTTTCCGGGCGACGAGAAGAAAAAGTAAATGCGAAGTAAATTTAGTGAAAGACTCGTACGAGTTTAATGGAAATACTTGGAACGAGTTCAAATTGAAATGCGGAAATAACCATGTTTAGACAAAACCATATAAGTTTCGTTTTTAGAAAGGAGAAACAAGGGAAAAGCAACAATAACGGCGGAAATAAGTCAGGAAAAGGATTGAAATAAGTCGTGAGGTATAGTAGGGCACGAGCATGGTAGACAGGAAACCGAAGGAGTTTCCAAGGAGCATAACCAGAAGTAAATGGGAAGGATATTTAAAGAAAGACTCATAAACTTAAGGGGAAACCATGGAATAAGTTCCAATTGAAATGCGGAAACAATCAACTTTAGACAATACCATACAAGTCTTGTTTTTAGAAAGGAGAAATAAGGGAAAAGCAATAATAAGGGCGGAAATAGGTCGAAAAAGGGCGAGAAATAAGTGCTAATATGCAGTAGGCCACGAGCATGGTAGACAGGAACCAGAAGGAGTTTCCAGGCAGCAAAAGCAAAAGTAAATGCGAAGTAAATTTAGGGAAAGACTCGTACAGTTTAAGGGAAAAACTTTGAACGAGTTGAAATTGAAATGCGGTAATAACCAAGTTTAGACAAAACCATACAAGTCTCGTTTTTAGAAAGGAGAAAGAAGGGAAAAGCAATAATAAGGGCGGAAATAAGCCAGAAAAAGGGCGAGAAATAAGTGGTAATATGCGGTAGGCCACGAGCATGTTAGACGGGAACTAGAAGGAGTTTCCGGGCGGCGAGAAGAAAAAGTAAATGCGAAGTAAATTTAGTGAAAGACTCGTACGGTTTAATGGAAATACTTGGAACGAGTTCAAATTGAAATGCGGAAATAACCATGTTTAGACAAAACCATAGAAGTTTCGTTTTTAGAAAGGAGAAACAAGGGAAAAGCAACAATAACGGCGGAAATAAGTCAGGAAAAGGATAGAAATAAGTCGTGAGGTGTAGTACGGCACGAGCATGGTAAACGAGGAAACCGAAGGAGTTTCCAGGGAGCATAACCAGAAGTAAATGCGAAGGATATTTAGTAAAAGACTCATAAACTTAAGGGGAAAACATGGAATAAGTTCCAATTGAAATGCGGAAACAATCAAGTTTAGACAATACCATACAAGTCTTGTTTTTAGAGAGGAGAAATAAGGGAAAAGCAATAATAAGGGCGGAAATAGGTAAGAAAAAGGGCGAGAAATAAGTGCTAATATGCAGTAGGCCACGAGTATGGTAGACAGGAACCAGAAGGAGTTTCCAGGCAGCAAAAGCAAAATTAAATGCGAAGTAAATTTAGGGAAAGACTCGTACAGTTTAAGGGAAAAACTTTGAACGAGTTGAAATTGAAATGCGGTAATAACCAAGTTTAGACAAAACCATACAAGTCTCGTTTTTAGAAAGGAGAAAGAAGGGAAAAGCAATAATAAGGGCGGAAATAAGCCGAAAAAGGGCGAGAAATAAGTGGTAATATGCGGTAGGCCACGAGCATGTTAGACGAGAACTAGACGGAGTTTCCGGGCGGCGAGAAGAAAAAGTAAATGCGAAGTAAATTTAGTGAAAGACTCGTACGAGTTTAATGGAAATACTTGGAACGAGTTCAAATTGAAATGCGGAAATAACCATGTTTAGACAAAACCATATAAGTTTCGTTTTTAGAAAGGAGAAACAAGGGAAAAGCAACAATAACGGCGGAAATAAGTCAGGAAAAGGATTGAAATAAGTCGTGAGGTATAGTAGGGCACGAGCATGGTAGACAGGAAACCGAAGGAGTTTCCAAGGAGCATAACCAGAAGTAAATGGGAAGGATATTTAAAGAAAGACTCATAAACTTAAGGGGAAACCATGGAATAAGTTCCAATTGAAATGCGGAAACAATCAACTTTAGACAATACCATACAAGTCTTGTTTTTAGAAAGGAGAAATAAGGGAAAAGCAATAATAAGGGCGGAAATAGGTCAGAAAAACGACATAAATAAGTGCTAATATGCGGTAGGCCACGAGCATGGTAGACGGGAACCGGAAGGAGTTTCCGGGCAGCAAAAGCAAAAGTAAATGCGAAGTAAATTTAGGGAAAGACTCGTACGGTTTAAGGGAAAAACTTTGAACGAGTTGAAATTGAAATGCGGTAATAACCAAGTTTAGACAAAACCATACAAGTCTCGTTTTTAGAAAGGAGAAAGAAGGGAAAAGCAATAATAAGGGCGGAAATAAGCCGGAAAAAGGGCGAGAAATAAGTGGTAATATGCGGTAGGCCACGAGCATGTTAGACGGGAACTAGAAGGAGTTTCCGGGCGGCGAGAAGAAAAAGTAAATGCGAAGTAAATTTAGTGAAAGACTCGTACGGTTTAATGGAAATACTTGGAACGAGTTCAAATTGAAATGCGGAAATAACCATGTTTAGACAAAACCATAGAAGTTTCGTTTTTAGAAAGGAGAAACAAGGGAAAAGCAACAATAACGGCGGAAATAAGTCAGGAAAAGGATAGAAATAAGTCGTGAGGTGTAGTACGGCACGAGCATGGTAAACGAGGAAACCGAAGGAGTTTCCGAGGAGCATACCAGAAGTAAATGCGAAGGATATTTAGTAAAAGACTCATAAACTTAAGGGGAAAACATGGAATAAGTTCCAATTGAAATGCGGAAACAATCAAGTTTAGACAATACCATACAAGTCTTGTTTTTAGAGAGGAGAAATAAGGGAAAAGCAATAATAAGGGCGGAAATAGGTAAGAAAAAGGGCGAGAAATAAGTGCTAATATGCGGTAGGCCACGAGTATGGTAGACGGGAACCGAAGGAGTTTCCGAGCAGCAAAAGCAAAATTAAATGCGAAGTAAATTTAGGGAAAGACTCGTACGAGTTTAAGGGAAAAACTTTGAACGAGTTGAAATTGAAATGCGGTAATAACCAAGTTTAGACAAAACCATACAAGTCTCGTTTTTAGAAAGGAGAAAGAAGGGAAAAGCAATAATAAGGGCGGAAATAAGCCGGAAAAAGGGCGAGAAATAAGTGGTAATATGCGGTAGGCCACGAGCATGTTAGACGAGGAACTAGAAGGAGTTTCCGGGCGGCGAGAAGAAAAAGTAAATGCGAAGTAAATTTAGTGAAAGACTCGTACGGTTTAATGGAAATACTTGGAACGAGTTCAAATTGAAATGCGGAAATAACCATGTTTAGACAAAACCATAGAAGTTTCGTTTTTAGAAAGGAGAAACAAGGGAAAAGCAACAATAACGGCGGAAATAAGTCGGGGAAAAGGATAGAAATAAGTCGTGAGGTGTAGTACGGCACGAGCATGGTAAACGAGGAAACCGAAGGAGTTTCCGGGGAGCATAACCGAAGTAAATGCGAAGGATATTTAGTAAAAGACTCATAAACTTAAGGGGAAAACATGGAATAAGTTCCAATTGAAATGCGGAAACAATCAAGTTTAGACAATACCATACAAGTCTTGTTTTTAGAGAGGAGAAATAAGGGAAAAGCAATAATAAGGGCGGAAATAGGTAAGAAAAAGGGCAGAAATAAGTGCTAATATGCAGTAGGCCACGAGTATGGTAGACAGGAACCAGAAGGAGTTTCCAGGCAGCAAAAGCAAAATTAAATGCGAAGTAAATTTAGGGAAAGACTCGTACAGTTTAAGGGAAAAACTTTGAACGAGTTGAAATTGAAATGCGGTAATAACCAAGTTTAGACAAAACCATACAAGTCTCGTTTTTAGAAAGGAGAAAGAAGGGAAAAGCAATAATAAGGGCGGAAATAAGCCGAGAAAAAGGGCGAGAAATAAGTGGTAATATGCGGTAGGCCACGAGCATGTTAGACGGGAACTAGAAGGAGTTTCCGGGCAGCGAGAAGAAAAAGTAAATGCGAAGTAAATTTAGTGAAAGACTCGTACGGTTTAATGGAAATACTTGGAACGAGTTCAAATTGAAATGCGGAAATAACCATGTTTAGACAAAACCATAGAAGTTTCGTTTTTAGAAAGGAGAAACAAGGGAAAAGCAACAATAACGGCGGAAATAAGTCAGGAAAAGGATTGAAATAAGTCGTGAGGTATAGTAGGGCACGAGCATGGTAGACGAGAAACCGAAGGAGTTTCCAAGGAGCATAACGAAGTAAATGGGAAGGATATTTAAAGAAAGACTCATAAACTTAAGGGGAAACCATGGAATAAGTTCCAATTGAAATGCGGAAACAATCAACTTTAGACAATACCATACAAGTCTTGTTTTTAGAAAGGAGAAATAAGGGAAAAGCAATAATAAGGGCGGAAATAGGTCAGAAAAAGGGCATAAATAAGTGCTAATATGCAGTAGGCCACGAGCATGGTAGACAGGAACCAGAAGGAGTTTCCAGGCAGCAAAAGCAAAAGTAAATGCGAAGTAAATTTAGTGAAAGACTCGTACAGTTTAAGGGAAAAACTTTGAACGAGTTGAAATTGAAATGCGGTAATAACCAAGTTTAGACAAAACCATACAAGTCTCGTTTTTAGAAAGGAGAAAGAAGGGAAAAGCAATAATAAGGGCGGAAATAAGACGGAAAAAGGGCGAGAAATAAGTGGTAATATGCGGTAGGCCACGAGCATGTTAGACAGGAACTAGAAGGAGTTTCCGAGCGGCGAGAAGAAAAAGTAAATGCGAAGTAAATTTAGTGAAAGACTCGTACAGTTTAATGGAAATACTTGGAACGAGTTCAAATTGAAATGCGGAAATAACCATGTTTAGACAAAACCATAGAAGTTTCGTTTTTAGAAAGGAGAAACAAGGGAAAAGCAACAATAACGGCGGAAATAAGTCAGGAAAAGGATAGAAATAAGTCGTGAGGTGTAGTACGGCACGAGCATGGTAGACGAGGAAACCGAAGGAGTTTCCGGGGAGCATAACCGAAGTAAATGCGAAGGATATTTAGTAAAAGACTCATAAACTTAAGGGGAAAACATGGAATAAGTTCCAATTGAAGTGCGGAAACAATCAAGTTTAGACAATACCATACAAGTCTTTTTTTTAGAAAGGAGAAATAAGGGAAAAGCAATAATAAGGGCGGAAATAGGTCAGAAAAAGGGCAGAAATAAGTGCTAATATGCGGTAGGCCACGAGTATGGTAGACGGGAACCGAAGGAGTTTCCGGGCGGCAAAAGCAAAAGTAAATGCGAAGTAAATTTAGTGAAAGACTCGTACGGTTTAAGGGAAAAACTTTGAACGAGTTGAAATTGAAATGCGGTAATAACCAAGTTTAGACAAAACCATACAAGTCTCGTTTTTAGAAAGGAGAAAGAAGGGAAAAGCAATAATAAGGGCGGAAATAAGCCGGAAAAAGGGCGAGAAATAAGTGGTAATATGCGGTAGGCCACGAGTATGTTAGACATGAACTAGAAGGAGTTTCCGGGCGGCGAGAAGAAAAAGTAAATGCGAAGTAAATTTAGTGAAAGACTCGTACGGTTTAATGGAAATACTTGGAATGAGTTCAAATTGAAATGCGGAAATAACCATGTTTAGACAAAACCATAGAAGTTTCGTTTTTAGAAAGGAGAAACAAGGGAAAAGCAACAATAACGGCGGAAATAAGTCAGGAAAAGGATAGAAATAAGTCGTGAGGTGTAGTACGGCACGAGCATGGTAGACAGGAAACCGAATGAGTTTCCAAGGAGCATAACCAGAAGTAAATAGGAAGGATATTTAAAGAAAGACTCATAAACTTAAGGGGAAACCATGGAATAAGTTCCAATTGAAATGCGGAAACAATAAAGTTTAGACAATACCATACAAGTCTTGTTTTTAGAAAGGAGAAATAAGGGAAAAGCAATAATAAGGGCGGAAATAGGTCGAAAAAGGGCATAAATAAGTGCTAATATGCGGTAGGCCACGAGCATGGTAGACGGGAACCGAAGGAGTTTCCGGGCAAAGCAAAAGCAAAAGTAAATGCGAAGTAAATTTAGTGAAAGACTCGTACGGTTTAAGGGAAAAACTTTGAACGAGTTGAAATTGAAATGCGGTAATAACCAAGTTTAGACAAAACCATACAAGTCTCGTTTTTAGAAAGGAGAAAGAAGGGAAAAGCAATAATAAGGGCGGAAATAAGACGAGAAAAAGGGCGAGAAATAAGTGGTAATATGCGGTAGGCCACGAGCATGTTAGACGGGAACTAGAAGGAGTTTCCGGGCGGCGAGAAGAAAAAGTAAATGCGAAGTAAATTTAGTGAAAGACTCGTACGAGTTTAATGGAAATACTTGGAACGAGTTCAAATTGAAATGCGGAAATAACCATGTTTAGACAAAACCATAGAAGTTTCGTTTTTAGAAAGGAGAAACAAGGGAAAAGCAACAATAACGGCGGAAATAAGTCAGGAAAAGGATAGAAATAAGTCGTGAGGTGTAGTACGGCACGAGCATGGTAGACAGGAAACCGAAGGAGTTTCCAGGGAGCATAACCAGAAGTAAATGCGAAGGATATTTAGTAAAAGACTCATAAACTTAAGGGGAAAACATGGAATAAGTTCCAATTGAAGTGCGGAAACAATCAAGTTTAGACAATACCATACAAGTCTTTTTTTTAGAAAGGAGAAATAAGGGAAAAGCAATAATAAGGGCGGAAATAGGTCAGAAAAAGGGCAGAAATAAGTGCTAATATGCGGTAGGCCACGAGTATGGTAGACGGGAACCGAAGGAGTTTCCGGGCAAGGCAAAAGCAAAAGTAAATGCGAAGTAAATTTAGTGAAAGACTCGTACGGTTTAAGGGAAAAACTTTGAACGAGTTGAAATTGAAATGCGGTAATAACCAAGTTTAGACAAAACCATACAAGTCTCGTTTTTAGAAAGGAGAAAGAAGGGAAAAGCAATAATAAGGGCGGAAATAAGCCGGAAAAAGGGCGAGAAATAAGTGGTAATATGCGGTAGGCCACGAGCATGTTAGACGAGAACTAGAAGGAGTTTCCGGGCGGCGAGAAGAAAAAGTAAATGCGAAGTAAATTTAGTGAAAGACTCGTACGGTTTAATGGAAATACTTGGAACGAGTTCAAATTGAAATGCGGAAATAACCATGTTTAGACAAAACCATAGAAGTTTCGTTTTTAGAAAGGAGAAACAAGGGAAAAGCAACAATAACGGCGGAAATAAGTCAGGAAAAGGATTGAAATAAGTCGTGAGGTATAGTAGGGCACGAGCATGGTAGACAGGAAACCGAAGGAGTTTCCAAGGAGCATAACCAGAAGTAAAAGGGAAGGATATTTAAAGAAAGACTCATAAACTTAAGGGGAAACCATGGAATAAGTTCCAATTGAAATGCGGAAACAATCAACTTTAGACAATACCATACAAGTCTTGTTTTTAGAAAGGAGAAATAAGGGAAAAGCAATAATAAGGGCGGAAATAGGTCAGAAAAAGGGCGAGAAATAAGTGCTAATATGCGGTAGGCCATGAGCATGGTAGACGGGAACCGAAGGAGTTTCCGGGCGGCAAAAGCAAAAGTAAATGCGAAGTAAATTTAGTGAAAGACTCGTACGAGTTTAAGGGAAAAACTTTGAACGAGTTGAAATTGAAATGCGGTAATAACCAAGTTTAGACAAAACCATACAAGTCTCGTTTTTAGAAAGGAGAAAGAAGGGAAAAGCAATAATAAGGGCGGAAATAAGCCAGAAAAAGGGCAGAAATAAGTGGTAATATGCAGTAGGCCACGAATATGTTAGACATGAACTAGAAGGAGTTTCCAGGCAGCAGAAGAAAAAGTAAATGCGAAGTAAATTTAGTGAAAGACTCGTACAGTTTAATGGAAATACTTGGAATGAGTTCAAATTGAAATGCGGAAATAACCATGTTTAGACAAAACCATAGAAGTTTCGTTTTTAGAAAGGAGAAACAAGGGAAAAGCAACAATAACGGCGGAAATAAGTCAGGAAAAGGATAGAAATAAGTCGTGAGGTGTAGTACGGCACGAGCATGGTAGACAGGAAACCGAAGGAGTTTCCAAGGAGCATAACCAGAAGTAAATGGGAAGGATATTTAAAGAAAGACTCATAAACTTAAGGGGAAACCATGGAATAAGTTCCAATTGAAATGCGGAAACAATAAAGTTTAGACAATACCATACAAGTCTTGTTTTTAGAAAGGAGAAATAAGGGAAAAGCAATAATAAGGGCGGAAATAGGTCAGAAAAAGGGCAGAAATAAGTGCTAATATGCAGTAGGCCACGAGCATGGTAGACGGGAACCGAAGGAGTTTCCGGGCAAAGCAAAAGCAAAAGTAAATGCGAAGTAAATTTAGTGAAAGACTCGTACGAGTTTAAGGGAAAAACTTTGAACGAGTTGAAATTGAAATGCGGTAATAACCAAGTTTAGACAAAACCATACAAGTCTCGTTTTTAGAAAGGAGAAAGAAGGGAAAAGCAATAATAAGGGCGGAAATAAGACGAGAAAAAGGGCGAGGAAATAAGTGGTAATATGCGGTAGGCCACGAGCATGTTAGACGGGAACTAGAAGGAGTTTCCGGGCGGCGAGAAGAAAAAGTAAATGCGAAGTAAATTTAGTGAAAGACTCGTACGGTTTAATGGAAATACTTGGAACGAGTTCAAATTGAAATGCGGAAATAACCATGTTTAGACAAAACCATAGAAGTTTCGTTTTTAGAAAGGAGAAACAAGGGAAAAGCAACAATAACGGCGGAAATAAGTCAGGAAAAGGATAGAAATAAGTCGTGAGGTGTAGTACGGCACGAGCATGGTAGACGAGGAAACCGAAGGAGTTTCCGGGGAGCATAACCAAGTAAATGCGAAGGATATTTAGTAAAAGACTCATAAACTTAAGGGGAAAACATGGAATAAGTTCCAATTGAAATGCGGAAACAATCAAGTTTAGACAATACCATACAAGTCTTTTTTTTAGAAAGGAGAAATAAGGGAAAAGCAATAATAAGGGCGGAAATAAGCTAGAAAAAGGGCAGACATAAGTGGTAATATGGAGTAGGCCACGAGCATGTTAGACATGAACTAGAAAGAGTTTCCAGGCAGCAGAACAAAAAGTAAATGCAAAGTAAATTTAATGAAAGACTCGTACAGTTTAATAGAAATACTTGGAACGAGTTCAAATTGAAATGCGGAAATAACTATGTTTAGACAAAACCATATACGTTTCGTTTTTAGAAAGGAGAAACAAGGGAAAAGCAACAATAACGGCGGAAATAAGTCAGGAAAAGGATAGAAATAAGTCGTGAGGTGTAGTAGGGCACGAGCATGGTAGACAGGAAACCGAAGGAGTTTCCAAGGAGCATAACCAGAAGTAAATGGGAAGGATATTTAAAGAAAGACTCATAAACTTAAGGGGAAACCATGGAATAAGTTCCAATTAAAATGCGGAAACAATAAAGTTTAGACAATACCATACAAGTCTTGTTTTTAGAAAGGAGAAATAAGGGAAAAGCAATAATAAGGGCGGAAATAGGTCAGAAAAAGGGCGAGAAATAAGTGCTAATATGCAGTAGGCCACGAGTATGGTAGACAGGAAACAGAAGGAGTTTCCAGGCAGCAAAAGCAAAAGTAAATGCGAAGTAAATTAGTGAAAGACTCGTACAGTTTAAGGGAAAAACTTTGAACGAGTTGAAATTGAAATGCGTTAATAACCAAGTATAGACAAAACCATACAAGTCTCGTTTTTAGAAAGGAGAAAGAAGGGAAAAGCAATAATAAGGGCGAGGAAATAAGCCGGAAAAAGGGCAGAAATAAGTGGTAATATGTAGTAGGCCACGAGCATGTTAGACAGGAACTAGAAGGAGTTTCCAGGCAGTAGAAGAAAAAGTAAATGCGAAGTAAATTTCGTGAAAGACTCGTACAATTTAATGGAAATACTTGGAACGAGTTCAAATTAAAATGCGGAAATAACCATGCTTAGACAAAACCATATAAGTTTCGTTTTTAGAAAGGAGAAACAAGGGAAAAGAAACAATAACGGCGGAAATAAGTCAGGAAAAGGATAGAAATAAGTCGTGAGGTGTAGTACGGCACGAGCATGGTAGACGAGGAAACCGAAGGAGTTTCCAGGGAGCATAACCAGAAGTAAATGCGAAGGATATTTAGTAAAAGACTCATAAACTTAAGGGGAAAACATGGAATAAGTTCCAATTGAAATGCGGAAACAATCAAGTTTAGACAATACCATACAAGTCTTGTTTTTAGAAAGGAGAAATAAGGGAAAAGCAATAATAAGGGCGGAAATAGGTCAGAAAAAGGGCAGAAATTATTGCTAATATGCAGTAGGCCACGAGCATGGTAGACAGGAACCAGAAGGAGTTTCCAAGCAGCAAAATCAAAAGTAAATACGAAGTAAAATTAGTGAAAGACTCGTACAGTTTAAGGGAAAAACTTTGAACGAGTTGAAATTGAAATGCGGTAATAACCAAGTTTAGACAAAACCATACAAGTCTCGTTTTTAGAAAGGAGAAAGATGGGAAAAGCAATAATAAGGGCGGAAATAAGCCAGAAACAGGGCAGAAATAAGTTGTAATATGCAGTAGGCCACGAGCATGGTAGACAGGAACCAGAAGGAGTTTCCAAAGCTGCAAAAGCAAAAGTAAATGCGAAGTAAATTTAGTGAAAGACTCGTACAGTTTAATGGAAATACTTGGAACGAGTTCAAATTAAAATGCGGAAATAACCATGATTAGACAAAACCATATAAGTTTCGTTTTTTGAAAGGAGAAACAAGGGAAAAGGAACAATAACGGGGGAAATAAGTCAGGAAAAGGATAGAAATAAGTCGTGAGGTGTAGTAGGGCACGAGTATGGTAGACAGGAAACCGAAGGAGTTTCCAAGGAGCATAACCAGAAGTAAATGGGAAGGAAATTTAAAGAATGACTCATAAACATAAAGGGAAAACATGGAATAAGTTCCAATTGAAATGCGGAAACAATCAATTTTAGACAATACCATACAAGTCTTGTTTTTAGAAAGGAGAAATAATGGGAAAGCAATACTAAGGGTGGAACTAAGCCAGAAAAAGGGCAGAAATAAGTGGTAATATGCAGTAGGCCACGAGCATGTTAGACATGAACTAGAAGGAGTTTCCAGGCAGCAGATCAAAAAGTAAATGCGAAGTAAATTTAGTGAAAGACTCGTACAGTTTAAGGGGAAAACTTTGGAACGAGTTCAAATTGAAATGCGGAAATAACCATGTTTAGACAAAACCATACAAGTTTCGTTTTTAGAAAGGAGAAACAAGGGAAAAGCAACAATAAGTGCGGAAATAAGATAGGAAAAGGGCATAAATTAGTCTTGATGTGTTGTACGCCACGAGCATTATAGACAGGAAACAGAAGGAGTTTCCAGGGAGCAGAAACATAAGTGAATGCGAAGGAAATTTGTGTAAGACTCATATAATTTAAGGGGAAAACTTAGAACAAGTTCAAATTGAAATGCAGAAATAACCAAGTTTAGACAATACCATACACGCCTTGTTTTCAGAAAGGAGAAACAAAGGCAAAGCAATAATGAGGGCGGAAATAAGTCAAGAAAAGGGAATAAAGAAATCGTGATATGCAGTAGGACACGAGCATGGTAGACAGCAAACAAAAGGAGTTTTCAGGGAGCATAACCAGAAGTAAATGCAAAGTAAATTTAGTGAAAGAGTCGTACACTTTAAGGGGAAAACTTGGAACCAGTTCAAATTGAAATGCAAAAATAGCCAAGTTTAGACAAAACCATACAAGTCTCATTTTAAGAAAGGAGAAACGAGGGAAAAGCAACAATAAGTGCGAAAATAAGATAGGAAAAGGTCAGAAATTAGTCTTTTTGTGTAGTACGCCACGAGCATGGTAGACAGGAAACAGAAGGAGTTTCCAGGGAGAAGAACCATAAGTGAATGCGAAGGAAATTTAGTGAAAGACTAGTATAATTTAAAGGGAAAACTTAGAACCAGTTCAAATTAAAAAGCGGAAATAACCATGTTTAGACGAAACCATACACGTCTCGTTTTCAGAAAGGAGAAATAAGCGAAAAGCAACAAAACTACGGAAATAAGATAGGAAAAGGGCATAAATTAGCCTTGATGTGTTGTACGTCACGAGCATTGTAGACAGGAAACAAAAGGAGTTTCCAGGGAGCAGAACCATAAGTGAATGCGAAGGAAATTTAGTGAAAGACTCGTATAATTACAGGGGAAAACTTAAAACAAGTTCAAATTGAAATGCAGAAATAACCAAGTTTAGACAAAACCATACACGCCTTGTTTTCAAAAAGGAGAAACAAATACAAAGCAATAATGAGGGCAGTAATAAGTCAAGAAAAGGGAATAAAGAAATCGTGATGTGGAGTAGGACACGAGCATGGTAGACAGCAAGAAACAAAAGGAGTTTTCGGGGAGCATAACCATAAGTAAATGCTAAGTAAATTTAGTGAAAGACTCGTACGGTTTAAGGGGAAAACTTGGAACCGAGTTCAAATTGAAATGCGGAAATAACCAAGTTTAGATAAAACCATACAAGTCTCGTTTTCGAAAGGAGAAACGAGGGAAAAGCAACAATAAGTGCGGAAATAAGATAGGAAAAGGGCATAAATTAGTCTTGATGTGCTGTACGCCACGAGCATTATAGACAGGAAACAGAAGGAGTTTCCAAGGAGCAGAACCATAAGTGAATGCGAAGGAAATTTTGTGAAAGACTCATATAATTTAAGGGGAAAACTTAGAACAAGTTAAAATTGAAATGCAGAAATAACCAAGTTTAGACAAAACCATACACGCCTTGTTTTAAAAAAGGAGAAACAAATGCAAAGCAATAATGAGGACGGAAATAAGTCAAGAAAAGGGAATAAAGAAATCGTGATATGCAGTAGGACACGAGCATGGTAGACAGCAAACAAAAGGAGTTTTCAGGGAGCATAACCAGAAGTAAATGCAAAGTAAATTTAGTGAAAGAGCCGTACACTTTAAGGGGAAAACTTGGAACCAGTTTAAATTGAAATGCGAAAATAGCCAAGTTTAGACAAAACCATACAAGTCTCGTTTTAAGAAAGGAGAAACGAGGGAAAAGCAACAATAAGTGCGGAAATAAGATAGGAAAGGTCGAGAAATTAGTCTTGATGTGTAGTACGCCACGAGCTTGGCGGACGGGGAAACGAAGGAGTTTCCAGGGAGAAGAACCATAAGTGAATGCGAAGGAAATTTAGTGAAAGACTCGTATAATTTAAGGGGAAAACTTAGAACCAGTTCAAATTAAAAAGCGGAAATAACCATGTTTAGACGAAACCATACACGTCTCGTTTTCAGAAAGGAGAAATAAGCGAAAAGCAACAAAACTGCGGAAATAAGATAGGAAAAGGGCATAAATTAGTCTTGATGTGTTGTACGTCTAGAGCATTGTAGACAGGAAACAAAAGGAGTTTCCAGGGAGCATAACCATAAGTGAATGCGAAGGAAATTTAGTGAAAGACTCGTATAATTTAGGGGGAAAACTTAGAACAAGTTCAAATTGAAATGCAGAAATAACCAAGTTTAGACAAAACCATACACGCCTTGTTTTAAAAAAGGAGAAACAAACGCAAAGCAATAATGAGGGCGGAAATAAGTCAAGAAAAGGGAATAAAGAAATCGTGATGTGGAGTAGGACACGAGCATGGTAGACAGCGAACAAAAGGAGTTTTCAGGGAGCATAACCATAAGTAAATGCTAAGTAAATTTAGTGAAAGACTCGTACGGTTTAAGGGGAAAACTTGGAACCAGTTCAAATTGAAATGCGGAAATAACCAAGTTTAGACAAAACCATACAAGTCTCGTTTTCAGAAAGGAGAAACGAGGGAAAAGCAACAATAAGTGCGGAAATAAGATAGGAAAAGGGCATAAATTAGTCTTGATGTACTGTACGCCACGAGCATTATAGACAGGAAACAGAAGGAGTTTCCAGGGAGCAGAACCATAAGTGAATGCGAAGGAAATTTTGTGTAAGACTCATATAATTTAAGGGGAAAACTTAGAACAAGTTCAAATTGAAATGCAGAAATAACCAAGTTTAGACAATACCATACACGCCTTGTTTTTAGAAAGGAGAAACAAATGCAAAGCAATAATGAGGGCGGAAATAAGTCAAGAAAAGGGAATAAAGAAATCGTGATATGGAGTAGGACACGAGCATGGTAGACAGCAAACAAAAGGAGTTTTCAGGGAGCATAACCAGAAGTAAATGCAAAGTAAATTTAGTGAAAGAGTCGTACACTTTAAGAGGAAAACTTGGAACCAGTTCGAATTGAAATGCGAAAATAGAAAAGTTTAGACAAAACCATACAAGTCTCGTTTTAAGAAAGGAGAAACGAGGGAAAAGAAACAATAAGTGCGAAAATAAGATAGGAAAAGGTCAGAAATTAGTATTTTTGTGTAGTACGCCACGAGCATGGTAGACGGGGAAACGAAGGAGTTTCCAGGGAGAAGAACCATAAGTGAATGCGAAGGAAATTTAGTGAAAGACTCGTATAATTTAAAGGGAAAACTTAGAACCAGTTCAAATTAAAAAGCGGAAATAACCATGTTTAGACGAAACCATACACGTCTCGTTTTCAGAAAGGAGAAATAAGGGAAAAGCAACAAAACTGCGGAAATAAGATAGGAAAAGGGCATAAATTAGCCTTGATGTGCTGTACGTCACGAGCATTGTAGACAGGAAACAAAAGGAGTTTCCAGGGAGCAGAACCATAAGTGAATGCGAAGGAAATTTAGTGAAAGACTCGTATAATTACAGGGGAAAACTTAGAACAAGTTCAAATTGAAATGCAGAAATAACCAAGTTTAGACAAAACCATACACGCCTTGTTTTCAAAAAGGAGAAACAAATGCAAAGCAATAATGAGGGCGGTAATAAGTCAAGAAAAGGGAATAAAGAAATCGTGATGTGGAGTAGGACACGAGCATGGTAGACAGCAAACAAAAGGAGCATAACCATAAGTAAATGCTAAGTAAATTTAGTGAAAGACTCCTATAGTTTAAGGGGAAAACTTGGAACCAGTTCAAATTGAAATGCGGAAATAACCAAGTTTAGAGAAAACCATACAAGTCTCGTTTTCAGAAAGGAGAAACGAGGGAAAAGCAACAATAAGTGCGGAAATAAGATAGGAAAAGGGCATAAATTAGTCTTGATGTGCTGTACGCCATGTGCATTATAGACAGGAAAACAGAAGGAGTTTCCAGGGAGCAGAACCATAACTGAATGCGAAGGAAATTTTGTGTAAGACTCATATAATTTAAGGGGAAAACTTAGAACAAGTTCAAATTGAAATGCAGAAATAACCAAGTTTAGACAATACCATACACGCCTTGTTTTCAGAAAGGAGAAACAAATGCAAAGCAATAATGAGGGCGGAAATAAGTCAAGAAAAGGGAATGAAGAAATCGTGATATGCAGTAGGACACGAGCATGGTAGACAAAGCAAACAAAAGGAGTTTTCGGGAAGCATAACCGAAGTAAATGCAAAGTAAATTTAGTGAAAGTGTCGTACACTTTAAGGGGAAAACTTGGAACCAGTTCAAATTGAAATGCGAAAATAGCCAAGTTTAGACAAAACCATACAAGTCTCGTTTTCAGAAAGGAGAAACGAGGGAAAAGCAACAATAAGTGCGAAAATAAGATAGGAAAAGTTCAGAAATTAGTCTTTTTGTGTAGTACGCCACGAGCATGGTAGACGAGGAAACGAAGGAGTTTCCGGGGAGAAGAACCATAAGTGAATGCGAAGGAAATTTAGTGAAAGACTCGTATAATTTAAAGGGAAAACTTAGAACCGAGTTCAAATTAAAAAGCGGAAATAACCATGTTTAGACGAAACCATACACGTCTCGTTTTCGTAAAGGAGAAATAAGGGAAAAGCAACAAAGCTCGCGGAAATAAGATAGGAAAAGGGCATAAATTAGCCTTGATGTGCTTGTACGTCACGAGCATTGTAGACAGAAAACAAAAGGAGTTTCCAGGGAGCAGAACCATAAGTGAATGCGAAGGAAATTTAGTGAAAGACTCGTATAATTACAGGGTAAAACTTAGAACAAGTTCAAATTGAAATGCAGAAATAACCAAGTTTATACAAAACCATACACGCCTTGTTTTTGAAAGGAGAAACAAATGCAAAGCAATAATGAGGGCGGAAATAAGTCAAGAAAAGGGAATAAAGAAATCGTGATATGCGGTAGGACACGAGCATGGTAGACGGCAAACAAAAGGAGTTTTTAGGGAGCATAACCAGAAGTAAATGCAAAGTAAATTTAGTGAAAGAGTCGTACACTTTAAGGGGAAAACTTGGAACCAGTTCAAATTGAAATGCGAAAATAGCCAAGTTTAGACAAAACCATACAAGTCTCATTTTAAGAAAGGAGAAACGAGGGAAAAGCAACAATAAGTGCGAAAATAAGATAGGAAAAGGTCAGAAATTAGTCTTTTTGTGTAGTACGCCACGAGCATGGTAGACAGGTAACAGAAGGAGTTTCCAGGGAGAAGAACCATAAGTGAATGCGAAGGAAATTTAGTGAAAGACTCGTATAATTTAAAGGGAAAACTTAGAACCAGTTCAAATTAAAAAGCGGAAATAACCATGTTTAGACGAAACCATACACGTCTCGTTTTCAGAAAGGAGAAATAAGGGAAAAGCAACAAAACTGCGGAAATAAGATAGGAAAAGGGCATAAATTAGCCTTGATGTGCTGTACGTCACGAGCATTGTAGACAGGAAACAAAAGGAGTTTCCAGGGAGCGAGAACCATAAGTGAATGCGAAGGAAATTTAGTGAAAGACTCGTATAATTACGGGGGAAAACTTAGAACAAGTTCAAATTGAAATGCGAAATAACCAAGTTTAGACAAAACCATACACGCCTTGTTTTCAAAAAGGAGAAACAAATGCAAAGCAATAATGAGGGCAGTAATAAGTCAAGAAAAGGGAATAAAGAAATCGTGATGTGGAGTAGGACACGAGCATGGTAGACAGCAAACAAAAGGAGTTTTCAGGGAGCATAACCATAAGTAAATGCTAAGTAAATTTAGTGAAAGACTCCTATAGTTTAAGGGGAAAACTTGGAACCAGTTCAAATTGAAATGCGGAAATAACCAAGTTTAGAGAAAACCATACAAGTCTCGTTTTCAGAAAGAAGAAACGAGGGGAAAGCAATAATAAGTGCGGAAATAAGATAGGAAAAAGGCATAAATTAGTCTTGATGTGCTGTACGCCACGAGCATTATAGAGGGAAACGAAGGAGTTTCCGGGGAGCGAGAACCATAAGTGAATGCGAAGGAAATTTTGTGAAAGACTCGTACGGTTTAAGGGGATAACTTGGACACCGTTCAAATTGAAATGCGGAAATAACCAAGTTTTAGACAAAACCATACAAGTCTCGTTTTCGAAAGGAGAAACGAGGGAAAAGCAACAATAATGCGGAAATAAGATAGGAAAAGGGCATAAATTAGTCTTGATGTGCTTGTACGCCACGAGCATTATAGACGAGGAAACGAAGGAGTTTCCGGGGAGCGAGAACCATAAGTGAATGCGAAGGAAATTTTGTGAAAGACTCATATAATTTAAGGGGAAAACTTAGAACAAGTTCAAATTGAAATGCAGAAATAACCAAGTTTAGACAAAATCATACACGCCTTGTTTTCGAAAGGAGAAACAAATGCAAAGCAATAATGAGGGCGGAAATAAGTCAAGAAAAGGGAATAAAGAAATCGTGATATGCGGTAGGACACGAGCATGGTAGACAGCAAACAAAAGGAGTTTTCAGGGAGCATAACCATAAGTAAATGCTAAGTAAATTTAGTGAAAGACTCGTACAGTTTAAGGGGAAAACTTGGAACCAGTTCAAATTGAAATGCGGAAATAACCAAGTTTAGAGAAAACCATACAAGTCTCGTTTTCAGAAAGGAGAAACGAGGGAAAAGCAATAATAAGTGCGGAAATAAGATAGGAAAAGGGCATAAATTAGTCTTGATGTGCTGTACGCCACGAGCATTATAGACAGGAAACAGAAGGTGTTCCCAGGGAGCAGAACCATAAGTGAATGCGAAGGAAATTTTGTGAAAGACTCGTACAGTTTAAGGGGATAAATTGGAACCAGTTCAAATTGAAATGCGGAAATAACCAAGTTTTAGACAAAACCATACAAGTCTCGTTTTCAGAAAGGAGAAACGAGGGAAAAGCAACAATAAGTGCGGAAATAAGATAGGAAAAGGGCATAAATTAGTCTTGATGTGCTGTACGCCACGAGCATTATAGACAGGAAACAGAAGGAGTTTCCAGGGAGCAGAACCATAAGTGAATGCGAAGGAAATTTTGTGAAAGACTCATATAATTTAAGGGGAAAACTTAGAACAAGTTCAAATTGAAATGCGAAATAACCATGTTTAGACAAAATCATACACGCCTTGTTTTGAGAAAGGAGAAACAAATGCAAAGCAATAATGAGGGCGGAAATAAGTCAAGAAAAGGGAATAAAGAAATCGTGATATGCGGTAGGACACGAGCATGGTAGACAAGCAAACAAAAGGAGTTTTCAGGGAGCATAACCAGAAGTAAATGCAAAGTAAATTTAGTGAAAGAGTCGTACACTTTAAGGGGAAAACTTGGAACCAGTTCAAATTGAAATGCGAAAACAGCCAAGTTTAGACAAAACCATACAAGTCTCGTTTTAAGAAAGGAGAAACGAGGGAAAAGCAACAATAAGTGCGGAAATAAGATAAGAAAAGGTCAGAAATTAGTCTTGATGTGTAGTACGCCACGAGCATGGTAGACAGGAAACGAAGGAGTTTCCGGGGAGAAGAACCATAAGTGAATGCGAAGGAAATTTAGTGAAAGACTCGTATAATTTAAGGGGAAAACTTAGAACCGAGTTCAAATTAAAAAGCGGAAATAACCATGTTTTGACGAAACCATACACGTCTCGTTTTCAGAAAGGAGAAATAAGGGAAAAGCAACAAAACTGCGGAAATAAGATAGGAAAAGGGCATAAATTAGTCTTGATGTGCTGTACGTCACGAGCATTGTAGACAGGAAACAAAAGGAGTTTCCAGGGAGCAGAACCATAAGTGAATGCGAAGGAAATTTAGTGAAAGACTCGTATAATTTAGGGGGAAAACTTAGAACAAGTTCAAATTGAAATGCAGAAATAACCAAGTTTAGACAAAACCATACACGCCTTGTTTTAAAAAAGGAGAAACAAATGCAAAGCAATAATGAGGGCGGAAATAAGTCAAGAAAAGGGAATAAAGAAATCGTGATGTGGAGTAGGACACGAGCATGGTAGACAACATACAAAAGGAGTTTTCAGGGAGCATAACCATAAGTAAATGCTAAGTAAATTTAGTGAAAGACTCGTATAGTTTAAGGGGAGAACTTGAAACTAGTTCAAATTGAAATGCGGAAATAACCAAGTTTAGACAAAACCATACAAGTCTCGTTTTCAGAAAGGAGAAACGAGGAAAAGGGCATAAATTAGTCTTGATGTGCTATACGCCACGAGCATTATAGACAGGAAACAGAAGGAGTTTCCAGGGAGCAGAACCATAAGTGAATGCGAAGGAAATTTTGTGAAAGACTCATATAATTTAAGGCTAAAACTTAGAACAAGGTCAAATTCAAATGCAGAAATAACCAAGTTTACACAAAACCATACACGCCTTGTTTTCAGAAAGGAGAAACAAATGCAAAACAATAATGAGGGCGGAAATAAGTCAAGAAAAGGGAATAAAGAAATCGTGATGTGGAGTAGGACACGAGCATGGTAAACAGCAAACAAAAGGAGTTTTCAGGGAGCATAACCAGAAGTAAATGCAATGTAAATTTTGTGAAAGAGTCATACACTTTAAGGGGAAAACATGGAACCAGTTCAAATTGAAATGCGAAAACAGCCAAGTTTAGACAAAACCATACAAGTCTCGTTTTAAGAAAGGAGAAACGAGGGAAAAGCAATAATAAGTGCGGAAATAAGATAGGAAAAGGTCAGAAATTAGTCTTGATGTGTAGTACGCCACGAGCATGGTAGACAGGAAACAGAAGGAGTTTCCAGGGAGAAGAACCATAAGTGAATGCGAAGGAAATTTAGTGAAATACTGGTATAATTACAGGGGAAAACTTAGAACAAGTTCAAATTGAAATGCAGAAATAACCAAGTTTAGACAAAACCATACACGCCTTGTTTTCAAAAAGGAGAAACAAATTCAAAGCAATAATGAGGGCGGAAATAAGTCAAGAAAAGGGAATAAAGAAATCGTGATGTGGAGTAGGACACGAGCATGGTAGACAGCAAACAAAAGGAGTTTTCAGGGAGCATAACCATAAGTAAATGCTAAGTAAATTTAGTGAAAGACTCCTATAGTTTAAGGGGAAAACTTGGAACCAGTTCAAATTGAAATGCGGAAATAACCAAGTTTAGAGAAAACCATACAAGTCTCATTTTCAGAAAGGAGAAACGAGGGAAAAGCAATAATAAGTGCGGAAATAAGATAGGAAAAGGGCATAAATTGGTCTTGATGTGCTGTACGCCACGAGCATTATAGACAGGAAATAGAAGGAGTTTCCAGGGAGCAGAACCATAAGTGAATGCGAATGAAATTTTGTAAAAGAATCATATAATTTAAGGGGAAAACTTAGAACAAGTTCAAATTGAAATGCAGAAATAACCAAGTTTAGACAAAACCATACACGCCTTGTTTTCATAAAGGAGAAAAAAATGCAAAGCAATAATGAGGGCGGAAATAAGTCAAGAAAAGGGAATAAAGAAATCGTGATGTGCAGTAGGACACGAGCGTGGTAGACAGCAAACAAAAGGAGTTTTCAGGGAGCATAACCATAAGTAAATGCTAAGTAAATTTAGTGAAAGACTCGTACTGTTTAAGGGGAAAACATGGAACTAGTTCAAATTGAAATGCGGAAATAACCAAGTTTAGACAAAACCATACAAGTCTCATTTTCAGAAAGGAGAAACGAGGGAAAAGCAACAATAAGTGAGGAAATAAGATAGGAAAATGGCATAAATTAGTCTTGATGTGCTGTACGCCACGAGCATTATAGACAGGGAAACGAAGGAGTTTCCATGGAGCAGAACCATAAGTGAATGCGAAGGAAATTTTGTGAAAGACTCGTATAATTTAAGGGGAAAACTTAGAACAAGTTCAAATTGAAATGCAGAAATAACCAACTTTAGGCAAAACCATACACTCCTTGTTCTCAGAAATGAGAAACAAATGCAAAGCAATAATGAGGGCGGAAAGAAGTCAAGAAAAGGGAATAAAGAAATCGTGATATGCAGTAGGACACGAGCATGGTAGACAGCAAACAAAAGGAGTTTTCAGGGAGCATAACCAGAAGTAAATGCAATGTAAATTTAGTGAAAGCGTCATACACTTTAAGCGGAAAACTTGGAACCAGTTCAAATTGAAATGCGAAAATAACCAAGTTTTGACAAAACCATACAAGTCTCGTTTTGAGAAAGGAGAAACGAGGGAAAAGCAACAATAAGTGCGAAAATAAGATAGGAAAAGGTTAGAAATTAGTCTTGATGTGTTGTACGCCACGAGCATGGTAGACAGGAAACAGAAGGAGTTTCCAGGGAGAGGAACCATAAGTGAATGCGAACGAAATTTAGTGAAAGAATCGTATAATTTCAGGGGAAAACTTAGAACCAGTTCAAATTAAAAAGCGGAAATAACCATATTTAGACAAAACCATACACGTCTCGTTTACAGAAAGGAGAAATAAGGGAAAAGCAACAAAACTGCGGAAATAAGATAGGAATACGGCATAAATAAGTCTTGATGTGCTGTACGCCACGAGCATTGTAGACAGGAAATAGAAGGAGATTCCAGGGAGCAGAACCATAAGTGAATGCGAAGGAAATTTACTGAAAGACTCGTATAATTTCAGGGGAAAACTTAGAAGAAATTCAAATTGAAATGCAGAAATAACCAAGTTTAGATAAAACCATACACGCCTTGTTTTCAAAAAAGAGAAACAAATGCAAAGCAATAATGAGGGCGGAAATAAGTCAAGAAAAGGGAATAAAGAAATTATGATGTGGAGTAGGACACGAGCATGGTAGACAGCAAACAAAAGGAGTTTTCAAGGAGCATAACCATAAGTGAATGCGAAGGAAATTTTGTGAAAGACTCATATAATTTAAGGGGAAAACTTAAAACAAGTTCAAATTGAAATGCAGAAATAACCAAGTTTAGACAAAACCATACACGCCTTGTTTTCAGAAAGGAGAAACAAATGCAAAGCAATAATGAGGGCGGAAAGAAGTCAAGAAAAGGGAATAAAGAAATCGTGATATGCGGTAGGACACGAGCATGGTAGACAAGAAACAAAAGGAGTTTTCGGGGAGCATAACCGAAGTAAATGCAAAGTAAATTTAGTGAAAGAGTCATACACTTTAAGGGGAAAACATGGAACCAGTTGAAATTGAAATGCGAAAACAACCAAGTTTAGACAAAACCATACAAGTCTCGTTTTAAGAAAGGAGAAACGAGGGAAAAGCAACAATAAGTGCGGAAATAAGATAGGAAAAGGTCAGAAATTAGTCTTTTTGTGTAGTACGCCACGAGTATGGTAGACAGGAAAACAGAAGGAGTTTCCAGGGAGAAGAACCATAAGTGAATGCGAAGGAAATTTAGTGAAATACTCGTATAATTACAGGGGAAAACTTAGAACAAGTTCAAATTGAAATGCAGAAATAACCAAGTTTAGACAAAACCATACACGCCTTGTTTTCAAAAAGGAGAAACAAATTCAAAGCAATAATGAGGGCGGAAATAAGTCAAGAAAAGGGAATAAAGAAATCGTGATGTGGAGTAGGACACGAGCATGGTAGACAGCAAACAAAAGGAGTTTTCAGGGAGCATAACCATAAGTGAATGCTAAGTAAATTTAGTGAAAGACTCGTACTGTTTAAGGGGAAAACTTGGAACTAGTTCAAATTGAAATGCGGAAATAACCAAGTTTAGACAAAACCATACAACTCTCGTTTTCAGAAAGGAGAAACGACGGAAAAGCAACAATAAGTGCGGAAATAAGATAGGAAAAGGGCATAAATTAGTCTTGATGTGCTGTACGCCACGAGCATTATAGACAGGAAACATAAGGAGTTTCCAGGGAGCAGAACCATAAGTGAATGCGAAGGAAATTTTGTGGAAGACTCATATAATTTAAGGCTAAAACTTAGAACAAGGTCAAATTCAAATGCAGAAATAACCAAGTTTAGACAAAACCATACACGCCTTGTTTTCAGAAAGGAGAAACAAATGCAAAACAATAATGAGGGCGGAAATAAGTCAAGAAAAGGGAATAAAGAAATCGTGATGTGGAGTAGGACACGAGCATGGTAAACAGCAAACAAAAGGAGTTTTCAGGGAGCATAACCAGAAGTAAATGCAAAGTAAATTTAGTGAAAGAGTCATACACTTTAAGGGGAAAACATGGAACCAGTTGAAATTGAAATGCGAAAACAGCCAAGTTTAGACAAAACCATACAAGTCTCGTTTTAAGAAAGGAGAAACGAGGGAAAAGCAACAATAAGTGCGGAAATAAGATAGGAAAAGGTCAGAAATTAGTCTTTTTGTGTAGTGCGCCACGAGCATGGTAGACAGGAAACAGAAGGAGTTTCCAGGGAGAAGAACCATAAGTGAATGCGAAGGAAATTTAGTGAAATACTCGTATAATTACAGGGGAAAACTTAGAACAAGTTCAAATTGAAATGCGAAATAACCAAGTTTAGACAAAACCATACACGCCTTGTTTTCAAAAAGGAGAAACAAATTCAAAGCAATAATGAGGGCGGAAATAAGTCAAGAAAAGGGAATAAAGAAATCGTGATGTGGAGTAGGACACGAGGATGGTAGACAGCAAACAAAAGGAGTTTTCAGGGAGCATAACCATAAGTAAATGCTAAGTAAATTTAGTGAAAGACTCCTATAGTTTAAGGGGAAAACTTGGAACCAGTTCAAATTGAAATGCGGAAATAACCAAGTTTAGAGAAAACCATACAAGTCTCATTTTCAGAAAGGAGAAACGAGGGAAAAGCAATAATAAGTGCGGAAATAAGATAGGAAAAGGGCATAAATTAGTCTTGATGTGTTGTACGCCACGAGCATTATAGACAGGAAACAGAAGGAGTTTCCAGGGAGCAGAACCATAAGTGAATGCGAAGGAAATTTTGTGGAAGACTCATATAATTTAAGGCTAAAACTTAGAACAAGGTCAAATTCAAATGCGTAAATAACCAAGTTTAGACAAAACCATACACGCCTTGTTTTCAGAAAGGAGAAACAAATGCAAAACAATAATGAGGGCGGAAATAAGTCAAGAAAAGGGAATAAAGAAATCGTGATGTGGAGTAGGACACGAGCATGGTAAACAGCAAACAAAAGGAGTTTTCAGGGAGCATAACCAGAAGTAAATGCAAAGTAAATTTAGTGAAAGAGTCATACACTTTAAGGGGAAAACATGGAACCAAGTTGAAATTGAAATGCGAAAATAACCAAGTTTAGACAAAACCATACAAGTCTCATTTTAAGAAAGGAGAAACGAGGGAAAAGCAACAATAAGTGCGAAAATAAGATAGGAAAAGGTCAGAAATTAGTCTTTTTGTGTAGTACGCCACGAGCATGGTAGACAGGAAACAGAAGGAGTTTCCAGGGAGAAGAACCATAAGTGAATGCGAAGGAAATTTAGTGAAATACTCGTATAATTTAAGGGGAAAACTTAGAACAAGTTCAAATTGAAATGCAGAAATAACCAAGTTTAGACAAAACCATACACGCCTTGTTTTCAAAAAGGAGAAACAAATTCAAAGCAATAATGAGGGCGGAAATAAGTCAAGAAAAGGGAATAAAGAAATCGTGATGTGGAGTAGGACACGAGCATGGTAGACAGCAAACAAAAGGAGTTTTCGGGGAGCATAACCATAAGTAAATGCTAAGTAAATTTAGTGAAAGACTCGTATAGTTTAAGGGGAAAACTTGGAACCAGTTCAAATTGAAATGCGGAAATAACCAAGTTTAGACAAAACCATACAAGTCTCGTTTTCAGAAAGGAGAAACGAGGGAAAAGCAATAATAAGTGCGGAAATAAGATAGGAAAAGGGCATAAATTAGTCTTGATGTGCTGTACGCCACGAGCATTATAGACAGGAAACAGAAGGAGTTTCCAGGGAGCAGAACCATAAGTGAATGCGAAGGAAATTTTGTGAAAGACTCATATAATTTAAGGGGAAAACTTAGAACAAGTTCAAATTGAAATGCAGAAATAACCAAGTTTAGACAAAACCATACACGCCTTGTTTTCAAAAAGGAGAAACAAATGCAAAGCAATAATGAGGGCGGAAATAAGTCAAGAAAAGGGAATAAAGAAATCGTGATGTGCGAGTAGGACACGAGCATGGTAGACAAGAAACAAAAGGAGTTTTCAGGGAGCATAACCATAAGTAAATGCTAAGTAAATTTAGTGAAAGACTCGTACTGTTTAAGGGGAAAACTTGGAACTAGTTCAAATTGAAATGCGGAAATAACCAAGTTTAGACAAAACCATACAAGTCTGATTTTCAGAAAGGAGAAACGAGGGAAAAGCAACAATAAGTGAGGAAATAAGATAGGAAAAGGGCATAAATTAGTCTTGATGTGCTGTACGCCACGAGCATTATAGACAGGAAACAGAAGGAGTTTCCATGGAGCAAAACCATAAGTGACTGCGAAGGAAATTTTGTGAAAGACTCGTATAATTTAAGGGGAAAACTTAGAACAAGTTCAAATTGAAATGCAGAAATAACCAAGTTTAGACAAAACCATACACGCCTTGTTTTCAAAAAGGAGAAACAAATGCAAAGCAATAATGAGGGCGGAAATAAGTCAAGAAAAGGGAATAAAGAAATCGTGATATGCAGTAGGACACGAGCATGGTAGACAAAGAAACAAAAGGAGTTTTCGGGGAGCATAACCAGAAGTAAATGCAAAGTAAATTTAGTGAAAGAGTCGTACACTTTAAGGGGAAAACTTGGAACCAGTTCAAATTGAAATGCGAAAATAGCCAAGTTTAGACAAAACCATACAAGTCTCGTTTTAAGAAAGGAGAAACGAGGGAAAAGCAACAATAAGTGCGGAAATAAGATAGGAAAAGGTTAGAAATTAGTCTTGATGTGTAGTACGCCACGAGCATGGTAGACAGGAAACAGAAGGAGTTTCCGGGGAGAAGAACCATAAGTGAATGCGAAGGAAATTTAGTGAAAGACTCGTATAATTTAAGGGGAAAACTTAGAACCAGTTCAAATTAAAAAGCGGAAATAACCATGTTTAGACAAAACCATACACGTCTCGTTTTCAGAAAGGAGAAATAAGGGAAAAGCAACAAAACTGCGGAAATAAGATAGGAAAAGGGCATAAATTAGTCTTGATGTGCTGTACGCCACGAGCATTGTAGACAGGAAACAGAAGGAGTTTCCAGGGAGCAGAACCATAAGTGAATGCGAAGGAAATTTAGTGAAAGACTCGTATAATTTCAGGGGAAAACTTAGAACAAGTTCAAATTGAAATGCAGAAATAACCAAGTTTAGACAAAACCATACACGCCTTGTTTTCAAAAAGGAGAAACAAATGCAAAGCAATAATGAGGGCGGAAATAAGTCAAGAAAAGGGAATAAAGAAATCGTGATGTGGAGTAGGACACGAGCATGGTAGACAGAGCAAACAAAAGGAGTTTCCAGGGAGCATAACCAGAAGTAAATGCTAAGTAAATTTAGTGAAAGACTCGTATAGTTTAAGGGGAAAACTTGGAACCAGTTCAAATTGAAATGCGGAAATAACCAAGTTTAGAGAAAACCATACAAGTCTCATTTTCAGAAAGGAGAAACGAGGGAAAAGCAATAATAAGTGTGGAAATAAGATAGGAAAAGGTCAGAAATTAGTCTTGATGTGTAGTACGCCACGAGCATGGTAGACAGGAAACAAAAGGAGTTTCTAGGGAGAAGAACCATAAGTGAATGCGAAGGAAATTTTGTGAAAGACTCGTATAATTTAAGGGGAAAACTTAGAACTAGTTCAAATTAAAAAGCGCAAATAACCCTGTTTAGACAAAACCATACACGTCTCGTTTTCGAAAGGAGAAGTAAGGGAAAAGCAACAATAAGTGTGGAAATAACATAGGAAAAGGACATAAATTAGTCTTGATGTGCTGTACGCCACAAGCATTATAGACAGGAAAACGAAGGAGTTTCCAGGGAGCAGAACCATAAGTGAATGCGAAGGAAATTTTGTGAAAGACTCATATAATTTAAGGGGAAAACTTAGAACAAGTTCAAATTGAAATGCAGAAATAACCAAGTTTAGACAAAACCATACACGCCTTGTTTTCAGAAAGGAGAAACAAATGCAAAGCAATAATGAGGGCGGAAATAAGTCAAGAAAAGGGAATAAAGAAATCGTGATATGCAAGTAGGACACGAGCATGGTAGACAGCAAACAAAAGGAGTTTTTAGGGAGCATAACCAGAAGTAAATGCAAAGTAAATTTAGTGAAAGAGTCGTACACTTTAAGGGGAAAACTTGGAACCAGTTCAAATTGAAATGCGAAAATAGCCAAGTTTAGACAAAACCATACAAGTCTCGTTTTAAGAAAGGAGAAACGAGGGAAAAGCAACAATAAGTGCGGAAATAAGATAGGAAAAGGTCAGAAATTAGTCTTGATGTGTAGTACGCCACGAGCATGGTAGACAGGAAACAGAAGGAGTTTCTAGGGAGAAGAACCATAAGTGAATGCGAAGGAAATTTAGTGAAAGACTCGTATAATTTAAGGGGAAAACTTAGAACCAGTTCAAATTAAAAAGCGGAAATAACCATGTTTAGACAAAACCATACACGTCTCGTTTTCGAAAGGAGAAATAAGGGAAAAGCAACAAAACCGCGGAAATAAGATAGGAAAAGGGCATAAATTAGTCTTGATGTGTTGTACGCCACGAGCATTGTAGACAGGAAACAGAAGGAGTTTCCGGGGAGCGAACCATAAGTGAATGCGAAGGAAATTTAGTGAAAGACTCGTATAATTTCGGGGGAAAACTTAGAACAAGTTCAAATTGAAATGCGAAATAACCAAGTTTAGACAAAACCATACACGCCTTGTTTTCAAAAAGGAGAAACAAATGCAAAGCAATAATGAGGGCGGAAATAAGTCAAGAAAAGGGAATAAAGAAATCGTGATGTGGAGTAGGACACGAGCATGGTAGACAGCAAACAAAAGGAGTTTTCAGGGAGCATAACCATAAGTAAATGCTAAGTAAATTTAGTGAAAGACTCGTACAGTTTAAGGGGAAAACTTGGAACCAGTTCAAATTGAAATGCGGAAATAACCAAGTTTAGACAAAACCATACAAGTCTCGTTTTCAGAAAGGAGAAACGAGGGAAAAGCAACAATAAGTGCGGAAATAAGATAGGAAAAGGGCATAAATTAGTCTTGATGTGTTGTACGCCACGAGCATTATAGACGGGAAACGAAGGAGTTTCCGGGGAGCAGAACCATAAGTGAATGCGAAGGAAATTTTGTGAAAGACTCGTATAATTTAAGGGGAAAACTTAGAACAAGTTCAAATTGAAATGCAGAAATAACCAAGTTTAGACAAAACCATACACGCCTTGTTTTAAAAAAGGAGAAACAAATGCAAAGCAATAATGAGGGCGGAAATAAGTCAAGAAAAGGGAATAAAGAAATCGTGATATGCAGTAGGACACGAGCATGGTAGACAGCAAACAAAAGGAGTTTTCAGGGAGCATAACCAGGTAAATGCAAAGTAAATTTAGTGAAAGAGTCGTACACTTTAAGGGGAAAACTTGGAACCAGTTCAAATTGAAATGCGAAAATAACCAAGTTTTGACAAAACCATACAAGTCTCGTTTTAAGAAAGGAGAAACGAGGGAAAAGTAACAATAAGTGCGGAAATAAGATAGGAAAAGGTAAGAAATTAGTCTTGATGTGTTGTACGCCACGAGCATGGTAGACACGAAACAGAAGGAGTTTCCAGGGAGAAGAACCATAAGTGAATGCGAACGAAATTTAGTGAAAGACTCGTATAATTTCAGGGGAAAACTTAGAACCAAGTTCAAATTAAAAAGCGGAAATAACCATATTTAGACAAAACCATACACGTCTCGTTTACGTAAAGGAGAAATAAGGGAAAAGCAACAAACCGCGGAAATAAGATAGGAATACGGCACAAATAAGTCTTGATGTGCTGTACGCCACGAGCATTGTAGACAGGAAATAGAAGGAGATTCCAGGGAGCAGAACCATAAGTGAATGCGAAGGAAATTTACTGAAAGACTCGTATAATTTCAGGGGAAAACTTAGAAGAAATTCAAATTGAAATGCAGAAATAACCAAGTTTAGACAAAACCATACACGCCTTGTTTTCAAAAAGGAGAAACAAATGCAAAGCAATAATGAGGGCGGAAATAAGTCAAGAAAAGGGAATACAAAATTGTGATGTGGAGTAGGACACGAGCATGGTAGACAGCAAACAAAAGGAGTTTTCAAGGAGCATAACCATAAGTGAATGCGAAGGAAATTTTGTGAAAGACTCATATAATTTAAGGGGAAAACTTAGAACAAGTTCAAATTGAAATGCGAAATAACCAAGTTTAGACAAAACCATACACGCCTTGTTTTAGAAAGGAGAAACAAATGCAAAGCAATAATGAGGGCGGAAATAAGTCAAGAAAAGGGAATAAAGAAATCGTGATATGCAGTAGGACACGAGCATGGTAGACAGCAAACAAAAGGAGTTTTCAGGGAGCATAACCAGAAGTAAATGCAAAGTAAATTTAGTGAAAGAGTCATACACTTTAAGGGGAAAACATGGAACCAGTTCAAATTGAAATACGAAAATAGCCATGTTTAGACAAAACCATACAAGTCTCGTTTTAAGAAAGGAGAAACGAGGGAAAAGCAACAATAAGTGCGGAAATAAGATAGGCAAAGGTCAGAAATTAGTCTTGATGTGTAGTACGCCACGAGCATGGTAGACAGGAAACAGAAGGAGTTTCTAGGGAGAAGAACCATAAGTGAATGCGAAGGAAATTTAGTGAAAGACTCGTATAATTTAAGGGGAAAACTTAGAACTAGTTCAAATTAAAAAGCGGAAATAACCATGTTTAGACAAAACCATACACGTCTCGTTTTCAGAAAGGAGAAGTAAGGGAAAAGCAACAAAACTGCGGAAATAAGATAGGAAAAGGGCATAAATTAGTCTTGATGTGCTGTACGCCACGAGCATTGTAGACAGGAAACGAAGGAGTTTCCGGGGAGCGAACCATAAGTGAATGCGAAGGAAATTTAGTGAAAGACTCGTATAATTTCAGGGGAAAACTTAGAACAAGTTCAAATTGAAATGCGAGAAATAACCAAGTTTAGACAAAACCATACACGCCTTGTTTTCAAAAAGGAGAAACAAATGCAAAGCAATAATGAGGGCGGAAATAAGTCAAGAAAAGGGAATAAAGAAATCGTGATGTGCAGTAGGACACGAGCATGGTAGACGAAGAAACAAAAGGAGTTTTCGGGGAGCATAATCATAAGTAAATGCTAAGTAAATTTAGTGAAAGACTCGTACACTTTAAGGGGAAAACTTGGAACCAAGTTCAAATTGAAATGCGGAAATAACCAAGTTTAGACAAAACCATACAAGTCTCATTTTCAGAAAGGAGAAACGAGGGAAAAGCAACAATAAGTGCGGAAATAAGATAGGAAAAGGGCATAAATTAGTCTTGATGTGCTGTACGCCACGAGCATTATAGACAGGAAACAGAAGGAGTTTCCAAGGAGCAGAACCATAAGTGAATGCGAAGGAAATTTTGTGAAAGACTCGTATAATTTAAGGGGAAAACTTAGAACAAGTTCAAATTGAAATGCGAAATAACCAAGTTTAGACAAAACCATACACGCCTTGTTTTAGGAAAGGAGAAACAAATGCAAAGCAATAATGAGGGCGGAAATAAGTCAAGAAAAGGGAATAAAGAAATCGTGATATGCAGTAGGACACGAGCATGGTAGACAGCAAACAAAAGGAGTTTTTAGGGAGCATAACCAGAAGTAAATGCAAAGTAAATTTAGTGAAAGAGTCGTACACTTTAAGGGGAAAACTTGGAACCAGTTCAAATTGAAATGCGAAAATAGCCAAGTTTAGACAAAACCATACAAGTCTCGTTTTAAGAAAGGAGAAACGAGGGAAAAGCAACAATAAGTGCGGAAATAAGATAGGAAAAGGTCAGAAATTAGTCTTGATGTGTAGTACGCCACGAGCATGGTAGACAGGAAACAGAAGGAGTTTCTAGGGAGAAGAACCATAAGTGAATGCGAAGGAAATTTAGTGAAAGACTCGTATAATTTAAGGGGAAAACTTAGAACTAGTTCAAATTAAAAAGCGCAAATAACCCTGTTTAGACAAAACCATACACGTCTCGTTTTCAGAAAGGAGAAGTAAGGGAAAAGCAACAAAACTGCGGAAATAAGATAGGAAAAGGGCATAAATTAGTCTTGATGTGCTGTACGCCACGAGCATTGTAGACAGGAAACAGAAGGAGTTTCCAGGGAGCTGAACCATAAGTGAATGCGAAGGAAATTTAGTGAAAGACTCGTATAATTTAAGGGGAAAACTTAGAACTAGTTCAAATTAAAAAGCGCAAATAACCCTGTTTAGACAAAACCATACACGTCTCGTTTTCAGAAAGGAGAAGTAAGGGAAAAGCAACAAAAACCGCGGAAATAAGATAGGAAAAGGGCATAAATTAGTCTTGATGTGCTGTACGCCACGAGCATTGTAGACGGGAAACGAGAAGGAGTTTCCGGGGAGGGCGAACCATAAGTGAATGCGAAGGAAATTTAGTGAAAGACTCGTATAATTTCGGGGGAAAACTTAGAACAAGTTCAAATTGAAATGCGAAATAACCAAGTTTAGACAAAACCATACACGCCTTGTTTTCAAATAGGAGAAACAAATGCAAAGCAATAATGCGGGCAGAAATAAGTCAAGAAAAGGGAATAAAGAAATCGTGATGTGCAGTAGGACACGAGCATGGTAGACAGCAAACAAAAGGAGTTTTCAGGGAGCATAATCATAAGTAAATGCTAAGTCAATTTAGTGAAAGACTCGTACAGGTTAAGGGGAAAACTTGGAACCAGTTCAAATTGAAATGCGGAAATAACCAAGTTTAGACAAAACCATACAAGTCTCATTTTCAGAAAGGAGAAACGAGGGAAAAGCAACAATAAGTGAGGAAATAAGATAGGAAAAGGGCATAAATTAGTCTTGATGTGTTGTACGCCACGAGCATTATAGACAGGAAACAGAACGAGTTTCCGAGGAGCAGAACCATAAGTGAATGCGAAGGAAATTTTGTGAAAGACTCGTATAATTTA
>JAUJYP020000099.1:0-80671 GCA_030674075.2 Linum usitatissimum
GAGATCCGGGTACGTAGGTAATCAAAAAAGATTCGAGTTTGCGTTAATAAAACTTGATCTTTTTCGTTAAAATCTACGGTAAGAATCATACACCAAAAATGAAACTAGATATTTTGTTTATCTATGGTCAATATCATCCAACTTTCGAAAAAAATTTAAATCTGTCATAGAGTATAAATGGATTGCAAAAATGAAATTTTATCAATTCGGAACTAGGCATACTTTTGATCCAGGAATTCGGATACGTAGCCAATCGAAAACGATTCAACTCCACCCAAAAATATCTCTCGCGTTATTTGTAAGGGTTAATATACGTAAAGTTTCAAATGAAGTCAACTGGAATCACCGAGCTTAAATGGATTGCAAACTGACTTACGTTTTATAAATTTTGATCCAACGGACTTAGATCCACAGAGGTCTTGGTACGTATTCAATCCGAAATGATTGGAAATCACCCAAATAAAATATCTCCGGTTATTCGTATCGGTTAATATCACCAAACTTTCCAAAAGAGTTCAACTGGTACACAATTGATAATGAAATGAAACCGGACTAAATTTTATCAATTTTGAACTACGGCGACTTTGGTTTTTAGATCTAGGGTACGTAGGTAATCATCGAATTCGAGGTTGCATTAATAAAACTTGATATTTTTCGATTACGTCTACGGTAAAAATCATACACAAAAAAAGAGCACAGATATGTTACGGTGTTTTTGTCATGGTCGATATCATCCACAACTTTCAAAAAAATTTAAATCCATCGCTAGAGTATAGATGGATTGTGAAAATAAAAATTTATCAATTCATAACTGAGCATACTTTGATCCGAGTTATCGGATACGTCCTGGTCGGAAAGCGATTCAACTCCACCCAAAAATATCTCGTTATTTGTAGCGATCGATATCATTAAAGTTTCAAATGAATTCAACTCGATCACCGAGTATAAATGGATTGCAAACCCAAACCGATTTATCAATTTTGATCCAGCACGGACTTTGATCCGAGGTCGAATACGTATTCAATCCCGAAATGATTAGAATCCACCAAAATAAAATATCTAGGTTTATTGTAGCTTGGTTAATATCACCAAACTTTCAAAAGAATTCAACTCATGCACCAGGGTGTTAATGAAATACAAAAGCAGAATAAATTTATCAATGTTGAACTACACTAGTTTTGTTGAGAGATGCGGGTGCGTAGGTAATCATCAAAGATTCGAATGCATTAATAAAACTTGATATTTTTTGTTGAGTGTACGGTAAGTATCATACACCAAAAATGAAACTCGATATTTTCTAGTTTGTCTATGAATAATTATATCATCCAACTTTCAAAAAAAAACTTAAATCCATCGCGAGAGTATAAATGGATTGCAAAAATAAAAATTTATCAATTGAAACTACGCATACTTTGATCCAGTTCGGATACGTGAGCTAAATGAATGATTCAACTCCACCAAAAATATCTCTCGCGTTATTTGTAACGGTGATATTATTAAAGTTTCAAATTAATTCAACTCGATCACCAGAATAAAAATAGATTACAATCCCAAACCGATTTCTCAATTTTGATCCAACGATTATAGATCACGAGGCACAGGTAAGTATTCAATTCGAAATAATTAGAATCCACCCAAAAAAAATATCTGGGTTATTCGTAACGGTTAATATCCAAACTTTCAAAAGAAATTCAACTCATGCACCGAGGAGTTGATGAAATACAAAACCGGACTAAATTTATCAATGTTGAACTATTGAACTTTTGTTCGAGATCCGGGTACGTAGGTAATCATAAAGATTCGAATCGCATTAATAAAACTTGATATTTTTTGTTAAGTTTGCGGTAAGTATCGTACACCAAAAATAGAAACTCAATATTTTCTGGTTTGTCTATGGTCGATATCTTCTCGACTTTCAAAAAAAAACTTAAATCCATCACGAGAAGTATAAATGGATTGCGAAATAAAAATTTATCGATTGAGAACTACGCGTACTTTGATCCGAGTTCGGATACGTAGCCAATCGGAATGATTCAACTCCACCCAAAAATATCTCTCGCGTTATTTGTAACGATCCAATATTATTAAAGTTTCAAATGAATTCAATTCAATCACGGAAGTATAAATCGATTGCAATCCCAAACCCGATTTCTCAATTTTGATCCAACGGACTTAGATCACGAGGCACAGGTACGTATTCAATTCGAAATAATTAGAATCCACCAAAATAAACTATCTCCGGTTATTCGTAACGGTTAATATCACCAAACTTTCAAAGAATCTCAACTCATGCACGAGGTGTTAATGAAATACGAAAGCAGACTAAATTTATCAATGTTGAACTACGCTAACTTTTGTTAGGGATCGAAGTACGTAAGATAGTCATAAAAGATTCGAATGCATTAATAAAACTTGATAGTTTTTGTTAAGTCTACGGTAAAGTATCATACACCAAGCATGAAACTCGATATTTTCTACTTTGTATGGTCGATATCATCCAACTTTCAAAAAAAAAATTAAATCCATCACCGAGAATATAAATGGATTGCAAAAATAAAAATTTTATCAATTCGAGAACTACGCATACTTTGATCTGGAGTTGGGATACGTAGACAATCGGAATGCTTCAACTCCCCCCAAAAATATCTCTCGCGTTATTTGTATCGGTCCAATACTCGTAAAGTTTGAAATGAATTCAACTCGATCACTGGAGTATAAATAGATTGCAATCCCAAACCCGATTTCTCAATTTTGATCCAACGGTCTTAGATCACGAGGCACAGGTACGTATTCAATTCGAAATAATTAGAATCCACCCAAATAAAATATCTCCGGTTATTCGTATCGGTTAATATCTACCAAACTTTCAAAGAATTCAACTCGTGCTTATATAGGGTGTTAATGAAATACAAAACCGGACTAAATTTATCAATTTTGAACTACGTTTATTCTGGCGCGGGATTGATAAAAAAAAGATTCGAGGATTTGCATTAATAAAACTTGATATTTTTCGTTAAGTCTACGGTAAGAATCATACACCAAAAATGAAACTCGATATTTTGTTTTATCTATGGTCGATATCATCCAACTTTCAAAAAAAATTTAAATCCATCACAGGAAATATATATGGATTGCAAAAATAAAAATTTATCAATTCGGAACGCTTGGCATACTTTGATCACGAGATTCGGATACGTAGCCGATCGGAAACGAGTCAACTCCACCAAAAATATCTCTCGCGTTATTTATATGGTCGATATCATTAAAGTTTCTAATGATTTCAACTCGATCACTGGAGAGTACTTAGTGGATTGCAAACCCAAACCCGATTTATCAATTTTGATCCAACATACTTTGATCCGATATTAAATTCGTATTCAATCGGAACCATGATTAAAATCACAAATAAAATATCTCGGTTATTCGTAATGGTTAATATCACCAAACTTTCAAAACAATTCAACTAGTGCACCAGGGTGTTAATGAAATACAAAACTAGACTGAATTGTATCAAATTTGAACTACGGCGTCTTTGGTTCGAGATACGGAGTACGTAGGTAATCATAAAAGATTCGAGGAACTTTTTTTTTTTGCATTAATAAAACTTGATATTTTTTGTTAAATCTACGGTAATTATCATACACAAAAAATGAAACTCGATATTTTACGGTTTGTCTATGGTCAATATCATCCAACTTTCAAAAAAAAATTAAATCCATCACCGAGTTAAAATTGATTGCAAAAATTAAAATTAATCAATTCGGAACTACGCATACTTTGATCCGAGTTCGGGATATGTAACCAATCGGAATGATTCAACTCCACCCTAAAATATCTCTCGCATTATTTGTAACGGTCAAGATCATTAAAGTTTCTAATGAATTCAACTCGATCACCGGAGTATAAATAGATTGCGAAACCCGAACTCGATTTCTCAATTTTTGGTCCAACGAGACTTAGATCCCGAAGTCTTGGTACGTATTCGATACGAAATGATTAGAATCCACCAAAATAAAATATCTCCGGTCATTCGTATCGGTTAATATCATCAAACTTTCAAAGAATTCAACAAGTGCACCGGAGTGTTAATGAAATACTAAATTTATCAATGTTGAACTACGGCGGCTTTTGGTTCGAGATCGGGGTACGTAGGTAATCATAAAAGATTCGAGTACGCATTAATAAAACATTATCTGTTTTGTCAAGTCTACGGTCGATATCATACTCCAAAAATGAAACTCGACATTAACTGTTTTGTGTATGGTCGATATCATCCAACTTTCAAAAAAAAAATTTAAATCCATCACCGCGGAGTAGTAAATGGATTGCAAAAATAAAAATTTATCAATTCGGAACTACGCATACTTGATCCCGAGTTCCGAATACGTAGCCAATCGGAAATGATTCAACTCCAAAAAAATATCTCGCGTTATTTGTAGCGGTCGATATCGTTAAAATTTCAAATGAATTCAATTCGATCACCGGTATAAATGGATTGCAAACCCGGAAACACGATTTATCAATTTTGATCCAACGGACTTAGATCACGAGTGGGATGTGTGGTCAAAATAGTCAGAATCCACCCAAATAAAATATCTCCGGTTATTCGTATCGGTTAATATCTACTTAAACTTTCAAAAGAGTTCAACTGGTGCACTAGGGTGTTAATGAATTACAAAACCGGATTAAATTTATCAATTTTGAACTACGTGACTTTGGTTCCTAGATCAGGGTACGTAGGTAATCATCAAAGATTCGAGTTTGGATTAATAAAACTTGATATTTTTCGATTTAAGTACGGTAAGAATTACATCAAAAATGAAACTCGATATTTTTGTTTATCTATGTGAGTCGATATCATCCAACTTTCAAAAAAAAATTTAAATCCATGCGAGTATAAATGGATTGCAAAAATAAAAATTTATCAATTCATAACTAGACATACTTTGATCCGTTCGGATACGTAGCCTGATCGGAAACGATTTCACTCCATCCGAATATCTCTCGCGTTATTTGTAACGGTTAATATCATTAAAGTTTCAAATGAATTCAACTCGATCACCAGAGTATAAATGGATTGCAAACCCAAGCACGATTTATCAGTTTTGATCAATGCAGACTTAGATCCTTGGAGTGTAAGTACGTATTCAATGCGAGACGGTTAGAATACACGGAAATAAAATATCTCCCGGTTATTCGTATCGGTTAATATCACCAAACTTTTGCAAAAGAGTTCAACTCGTGCACTAGGGTGTTAATGAAATACAAAACCAGACTAAATTTATCAATTTTGAACTACGCTGACTTTGGTTCCTAGATCCGGGTACGTAGGTAATCATAAAAGATTTGAGTTTGCATTAATAAAACTTGATATTTTTCGTTAAGTCTACGGTAAGAATCATACACCAAAAATGAAACTCGATATTTTTTTGTCATCTATGGTTAATATCATCCAACTTTCAAAAAAAAATTAAATCCATCACTAGAGTATAAATGGATTGCAAAAATAAAAATTTATCAATTCATAACTAGGCATACTTTGATCCCGAGATTCGGATACGTAGCCAATCGGAAACGATTCAACTCCACCCAAAAATATCTCTCGCGTTATTTGTAACGGTCAATATCATTAAAGTTTCAAATGAATTCAACTCGATCACCGCAGTATAAATGGATTGCAAACCCAAACCCGATTTATCAATTTTGATCCAACGGACTTTGATCCCGAGGTCCGGTACGTATTCAATCCGAAATGATTAGAATCCACCAAAATAAAATATCTCCGGTTATTCGTAACGGTTAATATCACCAAACTTTCAAAAGAATTCAACTCATGCACCGGAGGTGTTAATGAAATACAAACCGAGACTAAATTTATCAATGTTGAACTACGCTAAGTTTTGTTCGAGATCCGGGTACGTAGGTAATCATAAAAGATTCGAATCCGCATTAATAAAACTTGATATTTTTTGTTAAGTCTACGGTAAAGTATCATACACCAAAAATGAAACTCGATATTTTCTAGTTTGTCTATGGTCAATATCATCCAACTTTCAAAAAAAAACTTAAATCCATCACCAGAGTATAAATGGATTGCAAAAATAAAAATTTATCAATTCAGAACTACGCATACTTTGATCCCGAGTTCCGGATACGTAGCCAATCGGAATGATTCAACTCCACCCAAAAATATCTCTCGCGTTATTTGTAACGGTCAATATTATTAAAGTTTCAAATGAATTCAACTCGATCACCAGAGTATAAATAGATTGCAATCCCAAACCCGATTTCTCAATTTTGATCCAACAGACGTAGATCACGAGGCCTGGGTACGTATTCAATTCGAAATAATTAGAATCCACCCAAATAAAATATCTCCGGTTATTTGTAACGGTTAATATCACCAAACTTTCAAAAGAATTCAACTCATGCACCGGGGGTGTTAATGAAATACAAAACCGGACTAAATTTATCAATGTTGAACTACGCTAACTTTTGTTCCGAGATCCGGGTACGTAGGTAATCATAAAAGATTCGAATGTTCGCATTAATAAAACTTGATATTTTTTGTTAAGTCTACGGCAAGTATCATACACCAAAAATGAAACTCGATATTTTCTAGTTTGTCTATGGTCAATATCATCCAACTTTCAAAAAAAAAATTAAATCCATCACCAGAGTATAAATGGATTGCAAAAATAAAAATTTATCAATTCAGAACTACGCATACTTTGATCCCGAGTTCCGGATACGTAGCCAATCGGAATGATTCAACTCCACCCAAAAATATCTCTCACGGTATTTGTAACGGTCAATATTATTAAAGTTTCAAATGAATTCAACTCGATCACCAGAGTATAAATAGATTGCAATCCCAAACCCGATTTCTCAATTTTGATCCAACAGTCTTAGATCACGAGGCTCGGGTACGTATTCAATTCGAAATAATTAGAATCCACCCAAATAAAATATCTCCGGTTATTCGTATCGGTTAATATCACCAAAATTTCAAAAGAATTCAACTCGTGCACTAGGGTGTTAATGAAATACAAAACCATACTAAATTTATCAATTTTGAACCACGCTGACTTTGGTTCCTGGATCCGGGGTACGTAGGTAATTATAAAAGATTAGAGCCTGCATTAATAAAACTTGATATATTTCGTTATGTCTACGGTAAGTATCATACACCAAAAATAAAACTCCATATTTTCTGGTTTGTCTATGGTCAATATCATCCAACTTTCAAAAAAAAATTAAATCCATCACCGAGTATAAATGGATAGCAAAAATAAAAATTTATCAATTCAGAACTAGGCATACTTTGATCCCGAGATTCGGATACGTAGCCAATCGGAAACGATTCAACTCCACCCAAAAATATCTCTCGCGTTATTTGTAACGGTCAATATCATTAAAGTTTCGAATGATTTCAACTCGATCACCAGAGTATAAATGGATTGCAAACCCAAACCCGATTTATCAATTTTGATCCAACATACTTTGATCCAGAGGTCCGGGTACGTATTCAATCCGAAATTATTAAAATCCACCCAAATAAAATATCTCTGGTTATTCGTAATGGTTAATATCACCAAACTTTCAAAACAATTCAACTAGTGCACCAGGGTGTTAATGAAATACAAAACTAGACTAAATTTATCAATTTTGAACTACGCTGACTTTGGTTCCGAGATCCGGGTATGTAGGTAATCATAAAAGATTCGAGCCTGCATTAATAAAACTTGATATTTTTTGTTAAATCTACGGTAATTATCATACACCAAAAATGAAACTCGATATTTTCTGGTTTGTCTATGGTCAATATCATCCAACTTTCAAAAAAAAATTAAATCCATCACCAGAGTTAAAATGGATTGCAAAAATTAAAATTTATCAATTCAGAACTACGCATACTTTGATCCCGAGTTCAGGATACGTAACCAATCGGAATGATTCAACTCCACCCAAAAATATCTCTCGCATTATTTGTAACGGTCAATATCATTAAAGTTTCTAATGAATTCAACTCGATCACCAGAGTATAAATAGATTGCAAACCCGAACTCGATTTCTCAATTTTGATCCAACAGACTTAGATCCCCGAGGTCTTGGTACGTATTCAATCTGAAATGATTAGAATCCACCCAAATAAAATATCTCCGGTTATTCGTATCGGTTAATATCACCAAACTTTCAAAAGAATTCAACTCGTGCACCAGGGTGTTAATGAAATACAAAACCAGACTAAATTTATCAATGTTGAACTACGCTGACTTTGGTTCCTAGATCCGGGTACGTAGGTAATCATCAAAGATTCGAGTTTGGATTAATAAAACTTGATATTTTTCGTTAAGTCTACGGTAAGAATCATACACCAAAAATGAAACTCGATATTTTCCGTTTTATCTATGGTCAATATCATCCAACTTTCAAAAAAAATTTAAATCCATCGCAGAGTATAAATGGATTGCAAAAATAAAAATTTATCAATTCATAACTAGGCATACTTTGATCCCGAGATTCGGATACGTAGCCAATCGGAAACGATTCAACTCCACCCGAAATATCTCTCGCGTTATTTGTAACGGTTAATATCATTAAAGTTTCAAATGAATTCAACTCGATCACCAGAGTATAAATGGATTGCAAACCCAAACACGATTTATCAATTTTGATCCAACAGACTTAGATCCCCGAGGTCTTGGTACGTATTCAATCTGAAATGATTAGAATACACCCAAATAAAATATCTCCGGTTATTCGTATCGGTTAATATCACCAAACTTTCAAAAGAGTTCAACTCGTGCACTAGGGTGTTAATGAAATACAAAACCAGACTAAATTTATCAATTTTGAACTACGCTGACTTTGGTTCCTAGATCCGGGTACGTAGGTAATCATCAAAGATTTGAGTTTGCATTAATAAAACTTGATATTTTTCGTTAAGTCTACGGTAAGAATCATACACCAAAAATGAAACTCGATATTTTCTGTTTTATCTATGGTCAATATCATCCAACTTTCAAAAAAAAATTAAATCCATCACTAGAGTATAAATGGATTGCAAAAATAAAAATTTATCAATTCATAACTAGGCATACTTTGATCCCGAGATTCGGATACGTAGCCAATCGGAAACGATTCAACTCCACCCAAAAATATCTCTCGCGTTATTTGTAACGGTCAATATCATTAAAGTTTCAAATGAATTCAACTCGATCACCGAGTATAAATGGATTGCAAACCCAAACCCGATTTATCAATTTTGATCCAACGGACTTTGATCCCGAGGTCCGGGTACGTATTCAATCCGAAATGATTAGAATCCACTAAAATAAAATATCTCCGGTTATTCGTAACGGTTAATATCACCAAACTTTCAAAAGAATTCAACTCATGCACCGGGGTGTTAATGAAATACAAAACCGGACTAAATTTATCAATGTTGAACTACGCTAAGTTTTGTTCCGAGATCCGGGTACGTAGGTAATCATAAAAGATTCGAATCTGCATTAATAAAACTTGATATTTTTTGTTAAGTCTACGGTAAGTATCATACACCAAAAATGAAACTCGATATTTTCTAGTTTGTCTATGGTCAATATCATCCAACTTTCAAAAAAAAACTTAAATCCATCACCAGAGTATAAATGGATTGCAAAAATAAAAATTTATCAATTAGAACTACGCATACTTTGATCCCGAGTTCCGGATACGTAGCCAATCGGAATGATTCAACTCCACCCAAAAATATCTCTCGCGTTATTTGTAACGGTCAATATTATTAAAGTTTCAAATGAATTCAACTCGATCACCAGAGTATAAATAGATTGCAATCCCAAACCCGATTTCTCAATTTTGATCCAACAGACGTAGATCACGAGGCCTGGGTACGTATTCAATTCGAAATAATTAGAATCCACCCAAATAAAATATCTCCGGTTATTCGTAACGGTTAATATCACCAAACTTTCAAAAGAATTCAACTCATGCACCAGGGTGTTAATGAAATACAAAACCAGACTAAATTTATCAATGTTGAACTACGCTAACTTTTGTTCCGAGATCCGGGTACGTAGGTAATCATAAAAGATTCGAATCTGCATTAATAAAACTTGATATTTTTTGTTAAGTCTACGGCAAGTATCATACACCAAAAATGAAACTCGATATTTTCTAGTTTGTCTATGGTCAATATCATCCAACTTTCAAAAAAAAATTAAATCCATCACCGCAGTATAAATGGATTGCAAAAATAAAAATTTATCAATTCAGAACTACGCATACTTTGATCCCGAGTTCCGGATACGTAGCCAATCGGAATGATTCAACTCCACCCAAAAATATCTCTCACGGTATTTGTAACGGTCAATATTATTAAAGTTTCAAATGAATTCAACTCGATCACCAGAGTATAAATAGATTGCAATCCCAAACCCGATTTCTCAATTTTGATCCAACAAGTCTTAGATCACGAGGCCTGGGTACGTATTCAATTCGAAATAATTAGAATCCACCCAAATAAAATATCTCCGGTTATTCGTATCGGTTAATATCACCAAAATTTCAAAAGAATTCAACTCGTGCACTAGGGTGTTAATGAAATACAAAACCATACTAAATTTATCAATTTTGAACTACGCTGACTTTGGTTCCTAGATCCGGGGTACGTAGGTAATTATAAAAGATTAGAGCTCGCATTAATAAAACTTGATATATTTCGTTATGTCTACGGTAAGTATCATACACCAAAAATAAAACTCCATATTTTCCGGTTTGTCTATGGTCAATATCATCCAACTTTCAAAAAAAAAATTAAATCCATCACCAGAGTATAAATGGATAGCAAAAATAAAAATTTATCAATTCGGAACTAGGCATACTTTGATCCCGAGATTCGGATACGTAGCCAATCGGAAACGATTCAACTCCACCCAAAAATATCTCTCGCGTTATTTGTAACGGTCAATATCATTAAAGTTTCGAATGATTTCAACTCGATCACCGGAGTATAAATGGATTGCAAACCCAAACCCGATTTATCAATTTTGATCCAACATACTTTGATCCAGAGGTCCGGTACGTATTCAATCCGAAATTATTAAAATCCACCCAAATAAAATATCTCTCGGTTATTCGTAATGGTTAATATCACCAAACTTTCAAAACAATTCAACTAGTGCACCAGGGTGTTAATGAAATACAAAACTAGACTAAATTTATCAATTTTGAACTACGCTGACTTTGGTTCCGAGATCCGGGTATGTAGGTAATCATAAAAGATTCGAGCCTGCATTAATAAAACTTGATATTTTTTGTTAAATCTACGGTAATTATCATACACCAAAAATGAAACTCGATATTTTCTGGTTTGTCTATGGTCAATATCATCCAACTTTCAAAAAAAAATTAAATCCATCACCAGAGTTAAAATGGATTGCAAAAATTAAAATTTATCAATTCAGAACTACGCATACTTTGATCCCGAGTTCAGGATACGTAACCAATCGGAATGATTCAACTCCACCCAAAAATATCTCTCGCATTATTTGTAACGGTCAATATCATTAAAGTTTCTAATGAATTCAACTCGATCACCAGAGTATAAATAGATTGCAAACCCGAACTCGATTTCTCAATTTTGATCCAACAGACTTAGATCCCCGAGGTCTTGGTACGTATTCAATCTGAAATGATTAGAATCCACCCAAATAAAATATCTCCGGTTATTCGTATCGGTTAATATCACCAAACTTTCAAAAGAATTCAACTCGTGCACCGGGGTGTTAATGAAATACAAAACCAGACTAAATTTATCAATGTTGAACTACGCTGACTTTGGTTCCTAGATCCGGGTACGTAGGTAATCATCAAAGATTCGAGTTTGGATTAATAAAACTTGATATTTTTCGTTAAGTCTACGGTAAGAATCATACACCAAAAATGAAACTCGATATTTTCTCGTTTTATCTATGGTCAATATCATCCAACTTTCAAAAAAAATTTAAATCCATCGGCGAGTATAAATGGATTGCAAAAATAAAAATTTATCAATTCATAACTAGGCATACTTTGATCCCGAGATTCGGATACGTAGCCAATCGGAAACGATTCAACTCCACCCGAAATATCTCTCGCGTTATTTGTAACGGTTAATATCATTAAAGTTTCAAATGAATTCAACTCGATCACCAGAGTATAAATGGATTGCAAACCCAAACACGATTTATCAATTTTGATCCAACAGACTTAGATCCCCGAGGTCTTGGTACGTATTCAATGCGAAATGATTAGAATACACCCAAATAAAATATCTCCGGTTATTCGTATCGGTTAATATCACCAAACTTTCAAAAGAGTTCAACTCGTGCACTAGGGTGTTAATGAAATACAAAACCGGACTAAATTTATCAATTTTGAACTACGGCGACTTTGGTTCCTAGATCCGGGTACGTAGGTAATCATCAAAGATTTGAGTTTGCATTAATAAAACTTGATATTTTTCGTTAAGTCTACGGTAAGAATCATACACCAAAAATGAAACTCGATATTTTCTGTTTTATCTATGGTCAATATCATCCAACTTTCAAAAAAAAATTAAATCCATCACTAGAGTATAAATGGATTGCAAAAATAAAAATTTATCAATTCATAACTAGGCATACTTTGATCCGAGATTCGGATACGTAGCCAATCGGAAACGATTCAACTCCACCCAAAAATATCTCTCGCGTTATTTGTAACGGTCAATATCATTAAAGTTTCAAATGAATTCAACTCGATCACCAGAGTATAAATGGATTGCAAACCCAAACCCGATTTATCAATTTTGATCCAACGGACTTTGATCCCGAGGTCCGGGTACGTATTCAATCCGAAATGATTAGAATCCACTAAAATAAAATATCTCCGGTTATTCGTAACGGTTAATATCACCAAACTTTCAAAAGAATTCAACTCATGCACCGGGGTGTTAATGAAATACAAAACCGGACTAAATTTATCAATGTTGAACTACGCTAAGTTTTGTTCCGAGATCCGGGTACGTAGGTAATCATAAAAGATTCGACTGCATTAATAAAACTTGATATTTTTTGTTAAGTCTACGGTAAGTATCATACACCAAAAATGAAACTCGATATTTTCTAGTTTGTCTATGGTCAATATCATCCAACTTTCAAAAAAAAACTTAAATCCATCACCAGAGTATAAATGGATTGCAAAAATAAAAATTTATCAATTCGAGAACTACGCATACTTTGATCCCGAGTTCCGGATACGTAGCCAATCGGAATGATTCAACTCCACCCAAAAATATCTCTCGCGTTATTTGTAACGGTCAATATTATTAAAGTTTCAAATGAATTCAACTCGATCACCGAGTATAAATAGATTGCAATCCCAAACCCGATTTCTCAATTTTGATCCAACGGACGTAGATCACGAGGCACGGGTACGTATTCAATTCGAAATAATTAGAATCCACCCAAATAAAATATCTCCGGTTATTCGTAACGGTTAATATCACCAAACTTTCAAAAGAATTCAACTCATGCACCGGGGTGTTAATGAAATACAAAACCGGACTAAATTTATCAATGTTGAACTACGCTAACTTTTGTTCCGAGATCCGGGTACGTAGGTAATCATAAAAGATTCGAATCTGCATTAATAAAACTTGATATTTTTTGTTAAGTCTACGGCAAGTATCATACACCAAAAATGAAACTCGATATTTTCTAGTTTGTCTATGGTCAATATCATCCAACTTTCAAAAAAAAATTAAATCCATCACAGAGTATAAATGGATTGCAAAAATAAAAATTTATCAATTCAGAACTACGCATACTTTGATCCCGAGTTCCGGATACGTAGCCAATCGGAATGATTCAACTCCACCCAAAAATATCTCTCACGGTATTTGTAACGGTCAATATTATTAAAGTTTCAAATGAATTCAACTCGATCACCAGAGTATAAATAGATTGCAATCCCAAACCCGATTTCTCAATTTTGATCCAACAATCTTAGATCACGAGGCACAGGTACGTATTCAATTCGAAATAATTAGAATCCACCCAAATAAAATATCTCCGGTTATTCGTATCGGTTAATATCACCAAAATTTCAAAAGAATTCAACTCGTGCACTAGGGTGTTAATGAAATACAAAACCATACTAAATTTATCAATTTTGAACTACGCTGACTTTGGTTCCTAGATCGGGTACGTAGGTAATTATAAAAGATTAGAGCCTGCATTAATAAAACTTGATATATTTCGTTATGTCTACGGTAAGTATCATACACCAAAAATAAAACTCCATATTTTCTGGTTTGTCTATGGTCAATATCATCCAACTTTCAAAAAAAAATTAAATCCATCACCAGAGTATAAATGGATAGCAAAAATAAAAATTTATCAATTCAGAACTAGGCATACTTTGATCCCGAGATTCGGATACGTAGCCAATCGGAAACGATTCAACTCCACCCAAAAATATCTCTCGCGTTATTTGTAACGGTCAATATCATTAAAGTTTCGAATGATTTCAACTCGATCACCGAGTATAAATGGATTGCAAACCCAAACCCGATTTATCAATTTTGATCCAACATACTTTGATCCGGAGGTCGGGTACGTATTCAATCCGAAATTATTAAAATCCACCCAAATAAAATATCTCTCGGTTATTCGTAATGGTTAATATCACCAAACTTTCAAAACAATTCAACTAGTGCACCGGGGTGTTAATGAAATACAAAACTAGACTAAATTTATCAATTTTGAACTACGCCGACTTTGGTTCCGAGATCCGGGTATGTAGGTAATCATAAAAGATTCGAGCTCGCATTAATAAAACTTGATATTTTTTGTTAAATCTACGGTAATTATCATACACCAAAAATGAAACTCGATATTTTCTCGGTTTGTCTATGGTCAATATCATCCAACTTTCAAAAAAAAATTAAATCCATCACCGAGTTAAAATGGATTGCAAAAATTAAAATTTATCAATTCGAACTACGCATACTTTGATCCCGAGTTCGGGATACGTAACCAATCGGAATGATTCAACTCCACCCAAAAATATCTCTCGCATTATTTGTAACGGTCAATATCATTAAAGTTTCTAATGAATTCAACTCGATCACGGGAGTATAAATAGATTGCAAACCCGAACTCGATTTCTCAATTTTGATCCAAAAGACTTAGATCCCCGAGGTCTTGGTACGTATTCAATCCGAAATGATTAGAATCCACCCAAATAAAATATCTCCGGTTATTCGTATCGGTTAATATCACCAAACTTTCAAAAGAATTCAACTCGTGCACCGGGGTGTTAATGAAATACAAAACCGGACTAAATTTATCAATGTTGAACTACGCCGACTTTGGTTCCGAGATCCGGGTACGTAGGTAATCATAAAAGATTCGAGTCCGCATTAATAAAACTTTATATTTTTTGTCAAGTCTACGGTAAGTATCATACTCCAAAAACGAAACTCGATATTTTCTCGTTTTGTCTATGGTCAATATCATCCAACTTTCAAAAAAAAATTAAATCCATCACCGAGTTAAAATGGATTGCAAAAATGAAAATTTATCAATTCGGAACTACGCATGCTTTGATCCCGAGTTCAGGATACGTAACCAATCGGAATGATTCAACTCCACCCAAAAATATCTCTCGCGTTATTTGTAACGGTCAATATCATTAAAGTTTCGAATGATTTCAACTCGATCACCAGAGTATAAATGGATTGCAAACCCAAACTCGATTTCTCAATTTTGATCCAACAGACTTAGATCCCCGAGGTCTTGCTACGTATTCAATCTGAAATGATTAGAATCCACCCAAATAGAATATCTCCGGTTATTCGTATCGGTTAATATCACCAAACTTTCAAAAGTATTCAACTCGTGCACCAGGGTGTTAATGAAATACAAAACCGGACTAAATTTATCAATGTTGAACTACGCTGACTTTGGTTCCGAGATCTGGGTACGTAGGTAATCATAAAAGATTCGAGTCTGCATTAATAAAACTTTATATTTTTTGTCAAGTCTACGGTAAGTATCATACTCCAAAAACGAAACTCGATATTTTCTGTTTTGTCTATGGTCAATATCATCCAACTTTCAAAAAAAAAATTAAATCCATCACCAGAGTATAAATGGATTGCAAAAATAAAAATTTATCAATTCGGAACTACGCATACTTTGATCCCGAGTTCGGATACGTAGCCAATCGGAATGATTCAACTCCACCCAAAAATATCTCACGCGTTATTTGTAACGGTCAATATCATTAAAGTTTCAAATGAATTCAACTCGATCACCAGAGTATAAATAGATTGCAAACCCGAACTCGATTTCTCAATTTTGATCCAACGGACTTAGATCCTCGAGGTCTTGGTACGTATTCAATCTGAAATGATTAGAATCCACCCAAATAAAATATCTCCGGTTATTCGTATCGGTTAATATCACCAAACTTTCAAAAGAATTCAACTCGTGCACCAGGGTGTTAATGAAATACAAAACCAGACTAAATTTATCAATGTTGAACTACGCTGACTTTGGTTCCGAGATCTGGGTACGTAGGTAATCATAAAAGATTCGAGTCTGCATTAATAAAACTTTATATTTTTTGTCAAGTCTACGGTAAGTATCATACTCCAAAAACGAAACTCGATATTTTCTCGTTTTGTCTATGGTCAATATCATCCAACTTTCAAAAAAAAATTAAATCCATCACCGAGTTAAAATGGATTGCAAAAATGAAAATTTATCAATTCAGAACTACGCATACTTTGATCCCGAGTTCAGGATACGTAACCAATCGGAATGATTCAACTCCACCCAAAAATATCTCTCGCGTTATTTGTAACGGTCAATATCATTAAAGTTTCAAATGAATTCAACTCGATCACCAGAGTATAAATAGATTGCAAACCCGAACTCGATTTCTCAATTTTGATCCAACAGACTTAGATCCCCGAGGTCTTGGTACGTATTCAATCTGAAATGATTAGAATCCACCCAAATAGAATATCTCCGGTTATTCGTATCGGTTAATATCACCAAACTTTCAAAAGTATTCAACTCGTGCACCGGGGTGTTAATGAAATACAAAACCGGACTAAATTTATCAATGTTGAACTACGCCGACTTTGGTTCCGAGATCCGGGTACGTAGGTAATCATAAAAGATTCGAGTACGCATTAATAAAACTTTATATTTTTTGTCAAGTCTACGGTAAGTATCATACACCAAAAATGAAACTCGATATTTTCTGTTTTGTCTATGGTCAATATCATCCAACTTTCAAAAAAAAATTAAATCCATCACCAGAGTATAAATGGATTGCAAAAATAAAAATTTATCAATTCAGAACTACGCATACTTTGATCCCGAGTTCCGGATACGTAGCCAATCGAATGATTCAACTCCACCCAAAAATATCTCTCGCGTTATTTGTAACGGTCAATATCATTAAAGTTTCAAATGAATTCAACTCGATCACCGAGTATAAATAGATTGCAAACCCAAACCCGATTTCTCAATTTTGATCCAACAAACTTAGATCACGAGGCCTGGGTACGTATTCAATCCGAAATAATTAGAATCCACCCAAATAAAATATCTCCGGTTATTCGTATCGGTTAATATCACCAAACTTTCAAAAGAATTCAACTCGTGCACTAGGGTGTTAATCAAATACAAAACCAGACTAAATTTATCAATTTTGAACTACGCTGACTTTGGTTCCTAGATCTGGGTACGTAGGTAATCATAAAAGATTCGAGCCTGCATTAATAAAACTTGATATTTTTTGTTAAATCTACGGTAATTATCATACACCAAAAATGAAACTCGATATTTTCTGGTTTGTCTATGGTCAATATCATCCAACTTTCAAAAAAAAATTAAATCCATCACCGCAGTATAAATGGATTGCAAAAATAAAAATTTATCAATTCGAACTACGCATACCGTGATCCCGAGTTCCGGATACGTAGCCAATCGGAATGATTCAACTCCACCCAAAAATATCTCTCGCGTTATTTGTAACGGTCAATATCATTAAAGTTTCAAATGAATTCAACTCGATCACCGAGTATAAATAGATTGCAAACCCGAACTCGATTTCTCAATTTTGATCCAACAGACTTAGATCCCCGAGGTCTTGGTACGTATTCAATCTGAAATGATTAGAATCCACCCAAATAGAATATCTCCGGTTATTCGTATCGGTTAATATCACCAAACTTTCAAAAGTATTCAACTCGTGCACCAGGGTGTTAATGAAATACAAAACCAGACTAAATTTATCAATGTTGAACTACGCTGACTTTGGTTCCGAGATCTGAGTACGTAGGTAATCATAAAAGATTCGAGTCTGCATTAATAAAACTTTATATTTTTTGTCAAGTCTACGGTAAGTATCATACACCAAAAATGAAACTCGATATTTTCTGTTTTGTCTATGGTCAATATCATCCAACTTTCAAAAAAAAATTAAATCCATCACCGGAGTATAAATGGATTGCAAAAATAAAAATTTATCAATTCGGAACTACGCATACTTTGATCCCGAGTTCCGGATACGTAGCCAATCGGAATGATTCAACTCGCACCCAAAAATATCTCTCGCGTTATTTGTAACGGTCAATATCATTAATGTTTCAAATGAATTCAACTCGATCACCAGAGTATAAATAGATTGCAAACCCAAACCCGATTTCTCAATTTTGATACAACAAACTTAGATCACGAGGCCTGGGTACGTATTCAATCCGAAATAATTAGAATCCACCCAAATAAAATATCTCTGGTTATTCGTATCGGTTAATATCACCAAACTTTCAAAAGAATTCAACTCGTGCACTAGGGTGTTAATGAAATACAAAACCGGACTAAATTTATCAATTTTGAACTACGCCGACTTTGGTTCCTAGATCCGGGTACGTAGGTAATCATAAAAGATTCGAGCTCGCATTAATAAAACTTGATATTTTTTGTTAAATCTACGGTAATTATCATACACCAAAAATGAAACTCGATATTTTCCGGTTTGTCTATGGTCAATATCATCCAACTTTCAAAAAAAAGTTAAATCCATCACCGAGTATAAATGGATTGCAAAAATAAAAATTTATCAATTCGGAACTACGCATACCGTGATCCCGAGTTCCGGATACGTAGCCAATCGGAATGATTGAACTCCACCCAAAAATATCTCTCGCGTTATTTGTAACGGTCAATATCATTAAAGTTTCAAATGAATTCAACTCGATCACCATAGTATAAATGGATTGCAAACCCGAACTCGATTTCTCAATTTTGATCCAACAGACTTAGATCCCCGAGGTCTTGGTACGTATTCAATCTGAAATGATTAGAATCCACCCAAATAGAATATCTCCGGTTATTCGTATCGGTTAATATCACCAAACTTTCAAAAGTATTCAACTCGTGCACCAGGGTGTTAATGAAATACAAAACCAGACTAAATTTATCAATGTTGAACTACGCTAACTTTGGTTCCGAGATCTGGGTACGTAGGTAATCATAAAAGATTCGAGTCTGCATTAATAAAACTTTATATTTTTTGTCAAGTCTACGGTAAGTATCATACTCCAAAAACGAAACTCGATATTTTTCGTTTTGTCTATGGTCAATATCATCCAACTTTCAAAAAAAAATTAAATCCATCACCAGAGTATAAATGGATTGCAAAAATAAAAATTTATCAATTCAGAACTACGCATACTTTGATCCCGAGTTCCGGATACGTAGCCAATCGGAATGATTCAACTCCACCCAAAAATATCTCTCGCGTTATTTGTAACGGTCAATATCATTAAAGTTTCAAATGAATTCAACTCGATCACCAAAGTATAAATAGATTGCAAACCCGAACTCGATTTCTCAATTTTGATCCAACAGACTTAGATCCCCGAGGTCTTGGTACGTATTCAATCCGAAATGATTAGAATCCACCCAAATAAAATATCTCCGGTTATTCGTATCGGTTAATATCACCAAACTTTCAAAAGAATTCAACTCGTGCACCAGGGTGTTAATGAAATACAAAACCAGACTAAATTTATCAATGTTGAACTACGCTGACTTTGGTTCCGAGATCTGGGTACGTAGGTAATCATAAAAGATTCGAGTCTGCATTAATAAAACTTTATATTGTTTGTCAAGTCTACGGTAAGTATCATACTCCAAAAACGAAACTCGATATTTTCTCGTTTTGTCTATGGTCAATATCATCCAACTTTCAAAAAAAAATTAAATCCATCACCGAGTTAAAATGGATTGCAAAAATGAAAATTTATCAATTCAGAACTACGCATACTTTGATCCCGAGTTCAGGATACGTAACCAATCGGAATGATTCAACTCCACCCAAAAATATCTCTCGCATTATTTGTAACGGTCAATATCATTAAAGTTTCTAATGAATTCAACTCGATCACCAGAGTATAAATAGATTGCAAACCCGAACTCGATTTCTCAATTTTGATCCAACAGACTTAGATCCCCGAGGTCTTGGTACATATTCAATCTGAAATGATTAGAATCCACCCAAATAGAATATCTCCGGTTATTCGTATCGGTTAATATCACCAAACTTTCAAAAGTATTCAACTCGTGCACCAGGGTGTTAATGAAATACAAAACAAGACTAAATTTATCAATGTTGAACTACGCTGACTTTGGTTCCGAGATCTGGGTACGTAGGTAATCATAAAAGATTCGAGTCTGCATTAATAAAACTTTATATTTTTTGTCAAGTCTACGGTAAGTATCATACACCAAAAATGAAACTCGATATTTTCGTTTTGTCTATGGTCAATATCATCTAACTTTCAAAAAAAAATTAAATCCATCACCGGAGTATAAATGGATTGCAAAAATAAAAATTTATCAATTCGAACTACGCATACTTTGATCCCGAGTTCGGATACGTAGCCAATCGGAATGATTCAACTCCACCCAAAAATATCTCTCGCGTTATTTGTAACGGTCAATATCATTAAAGTTTCAAATGAATTCAACTCGATCACCGAGTATAAATAGATTGCAAACCCAAACCCGATTTCTCAATTTTGATCCAACAAACTTAGATCACGAGGCACGGGTACGTATTCAATCCGAAATAATTAGAATCCACCCAAATAAAATATCTCCGGTTATTCGTATCGGTTAATATCACCAAACTTTCAAAAGAATTCAACTCGTGCACTAGGGTGTTAATCAAATACAAAACCGGACTAAATTTATCAATTTTGAACTACGCCGACTTTGGTTCCTAGATGCGGGTACGTAGGTAATCATAAAAGATTCGAGCTGCATTAATAAAACTTGATATTTTTTGTTAAATCTACGGTAATTATCATACACCAAAAATGAAACTCGATATTTTCTGGTTTGTCTATGGTCAATATCATCCAACTTTCAAAAAAAAATTAAATCCATCACCAGAGTATAAATGGATTGCAAAAATAAAAATTTATCAATTCAGAACTACGCATACCGTGATCCCGAGTTCCGGATACGTAGCCAATCGGAATGATTCAACTCCACCCAAAAATATCTCTCGCGTTATTTGTAACGGTCAATATCATTAAAGTTTCAAATGAATTCAACTCGATCACCATAGTATAAATGGATTGCAAACCCAAACACGATTTATCAATTTTTGATCCAACAGACTTAGATCACGAGGTCTGGGTACGTATTTAATCCGAAATAATTAGAATCCACCCAAATAAAATATCTCCGGTTATTCGTAACGGTTAATATCACCAAACTTTCAAAAGAATTGAACTCGTGCACCAGGGTGTTAATGAAATATAAAACAAGACTAAATTTATCAATGTTGAACTACGCTGACTTTGGTTCCGAGATCTGGGTATGTAGGTAATCATAAAAGATTCGAGTGTGCATTAATAAAACTTGATATTTTTTTGTCAAGTCTACGGTAAGTATCATACACCAAAAATGAAACTCGATATTTTCTGTTTTGTCTATGGTCAATATCATCCAACTTTCAAAAAAAATTTAAATCCATCACCGAGTATAAATGGATTGCACAAATAAAAATTTATCAATTCGAACTAGGCATACTTTGATCCCAAGATTCGGATTCGTAGCCAATCGGATATGATTCAACTCCACCCAAAAATATCTCTCGCGTTATTTGTAACGGTCAATATCATTAAAGTTTCAAATGAATTCAATTCGATCACCAGAGTATAAATAGATTGCAAACCCAAACCCGATTTCTCAATTTTGATCCAACAGACTTAGATCACGAGGCCTGGGTACGTATTCAATCCGAAATAATTAGAATCCACCCAAATAAAATATCTCCGGTTATTCGTATCGGTTAAGATCACCAAAATTCAAAAGAATTCAACTCGTGCACTAGGGTGTTAATGAAATACAAAACGAGACTAAATTTATCAATTTTGAACTACGCTGACTTTGGTTCCTAGATCTGGGTACGTAGGTAATCATTAAAGATTCGAGTTTCCATTAATAAAACTTGATATTTTTTGTCAAGTCTACGGTAAGTATCATACACCAAAAATGAAACTCGATATTTTCTGTTTTGTCTATGGTCAATATCATCCAACTTTCAAAAAAAAATTAAATCCATCACCAGAGTATAAATGGATTGCAAAAATAAAAATTTATCAATTTAGAACTACGCATACTTTCATCCCGAGTTCCGAATACGTAGCCAATCGGAAATGATTCAACTCCACCCAAAAATATCTCTCGCGTTATTTGTAACGGTCAATATCATTAAAGTTTCAAATGAATTCAATTCGATCACCAGACTATAAATAGATTGCAAACCCAAACCCGATTTGTCAATTTTGATCCAACAGACTTAGATCACGAGGCCTGGGTACGTATTCAATCCGAAATAATTAGAATCCACCCAAATAAAATATCTCCGGTTATTCGTATCGGTTAATATCACCAAACTTTCAAAAGAATTCAACTCGTGCACTAGGGTGTTAATGAAATACAAAACCGGACTAAATTTATCAATTTTGAACTACGCCGAATTGATAAAAGATTCGAGTTTGCATTAATAAAACTTGATATTTTTCGTTAAGTCTACGGTAAGAATCATACACCAAAAATGAAACTCGATATTTTCTTGTTTTATCTATGGTCAATATCATCCAACTTTCAAAAAAAATTTAAATCCATCACCGAATATAAATGGATTGCAAAAATAAAAATTTATCAATTCAGAACTAGGCATACTTTAATCCCGAGATTCGGATACGTAGCCAATCGGATACGATTCAACTCCACCCAAAAATATCTCTCGCGTTATTTGTAACGGTCAATATCATTAAAGTTTCAAATGAATTCAACTCGATCAGCAGAGTATAAATGGATTGCAAACCCAAACCCGATTTATCAATTTTGATCCAACACACTTTGATCCCGAGGTCCGGGTACGTATTCAATCCAAAATGATTAGAATCCACCAAAATAAAATATCTCTGGTTATTCGTAACGGTTAATATCACCAAACATTCAAAAGAATTCAACTCGTGCACCAGGGTGTTAATGAAATACAAAACTAGACTAAATTTATCAATGTTGAACTACGCTGACTTTTGTTTCGAGATCCGGGTACGTAGGTAATCATAAAAGATTCGAGTATGCATTAATAAAACTTGATATTTTTTGTTAAGTCTACGGTAAGTATCATACACCAAAAATGAAACTCGATATTTTCTAGTTTGTCTATGGTCAATATCATCCAACTTTCAAAAAAAAATTAAATCCATCACCGAGTATAAATGGATTGCAAAAATAAAAATTTATCAATTCGAACTACGCATACTTTGATCCCGAGTTCCGGATACGTATCCAATCGGAATGATTCAACTCCACCCAAAAATATCTCTCGTGTTATTTGTAACGGTCAATATCATTAAAGTTTCAAATGAATTCAACTCGATCACCGAGTATAAATAGATTGCAAACCCAAACCCGATTTCTCAATTTTGATCCAACAGACTTATATCACGAGGCCTGGGTACGTATTCAATCCGAAATAATTAGAATCCACCCAAATAAAATATCTCCGGTTATTCGTATCGGTTAATATCAGCAAACTTTCAAAAGAATTCAACTCGTGCACTAGGGTGTTAATGAAATACAAAACCAGACTAAATTTATCAATTTTGAACTACGCTGACTTTGGTTCCTAGATCCGGGGTACGTAGGTAATCGAAAAGATTCGAGTTTGCATCAATAAAACTTGATATTTTTTGTTAAGTTTACGGTAAGTATCATACACCAAAAATGAAACTCGATATTTTCTAGTTTGTCTATGGTCAATATCATCCAACTTTCAAAAAAAAATTAAATCCATCACCAGAGTATAAATGGATTGCAAAAATAAAAATTTATCAATTCAGAACTACGCATACTTTGATCCCGAGTTCCGGATACGTAGCCAATTGGAATGATTCAACTCCACCCAAAAATATTTCTCGCGTTATTTGTAACGGTCAATATCATTACAGTTTCAAATGAATTCAACTGGATCACCAGAGTATAAATAGATTGCAAACCCAAACCCGATTTCTTAATTTTGATCCAACAGACTTAGATCACGAGGCCTGGGTACGTATTCAATCCGAAATAATTAGAATCCACCGAAATAAAATATCTCTGGTTATTCGTATCGGTTAATATCACCAAAGTTTCAAAAGAATTCAACTCGTGCACTAGGGTGTTAATGAAATACAAAACAAGACTAAATTTATCAATTTTGAACTACGCTGACTTTGGTTCCTAGATCTGGGTACGTAGGTAATCATTAAAGATTCGAGTTTGCATTAATAAAACTTGATATTTTTCGTTATGTCTACGGTAGGTATCATACACCAAAAATGAAACTCGATATTTTCTGTTTTATCTATGGTCAATATCATCCAACTTTCAAAAAAAAATTAAATCCATCACCGAAGTAAAAATGGATTGCAAAAATAAAAATTTATCAATTCGAACTAGGCATACTTTGATCCCGAGATTCGGATACGTAGCAAATCGGAAACGATTCAACTCCACCCAAAAATATCTCTCGCGTTATTTGTAACGGTCAATATCATTAAAGTTTCAAATGAATTCAACCGGATCACCGGAGTATAAATAGATTGCAAACCCAAACCCTATTTTTGATCCAACGAGACTTAGATCACGAGGCTCGGGTACGTATTCAATCCGGAATAATTAGAATCCACCCAAATAAAACATCTCCGGTTATTCGTATCGGTTAATATCACCAAACTTTCAAAAGAATTCAACTCGTGCACTAGGGTGTTAATGAAATACAAAACCAGACTAAATTTATCAATTTTGAACTACGCTGACTTTGGTTTCTAGATCTGGGTACGTAGGTAATCATTAAAGATTCGAGTTTGCATTAATAAAACTTGATATTTTTTGTTAAGTCTACGGTAAGTATCATACACCAAAAATGAATATGGTCAATATCATCCAACATTCAAAAAAAAATTAAATCCATCACCGAGTATAAATGGATTGCAAAAATAAAAATTATCAATTCGAACTACGCATACTTTGATCCCGAGTTCCGGATACGTAGCCAATCGGAATGATTCAACTCCACCCAAAAATATCTCTCGCGTTATTTGTAACGGTCAATATCATTAAAGTTTCAAATGAATTCAACTCGATCACCGAGTATAAATAGATTGCAAACCCAAACCCGATTTCTCAATTTTGATCCAACAGACATAGATCGCGAGGCCTGGGTACGTACTCAATCCGAAATAATTAGAATCCACCCAAATAAAATATCTCCGGTTATTCGTATCGGTTAATATCACCAAACTTTCAAAAGAATTCAACTCGTGCACTAGGGTGTTAATGAAATACAAAACCAGACTAAATTTATCAATTTTGAACTACGCTGACTTTGGTTCCTAGATCTGGGTACGTAGGTAATCATTAAAGATTCGAGTTTGCATTAATAAAACTTGATATTTTTCGTTATGTCTACGGTAAGTATCATACACCAAAAATGAAACTCGATATTTTCTCGTTTTATCTATGGTCAATATCATCCAACTTTCAAAAAAAAATTAAATCCATCACCGAGTATAAATAGATTGCAAAAATAAAAATGTATCAATTCGAACTACGCATACTTTGATCCCGAGTTCCGGATACGTAGCCTATCGGAATGATTCAACTCCACCCAAAAATATCTCTCGCGTTATTTGTAACGGTCAATATCATTAATGTTTCAAATGAATTCAACTCGATCACCGAGTATAAATAGATTGCAAACCCAAACCCGATTTCTCAATTTTGATCCAACGGACTTAGATCACGAGGCCCGGGTACGTATTCAATCCGAAATGATTAGAATCCACCCAAATAAAATATCTCCGGTTATTCGTATCGGTTAATATAACCAAACTTTCAAAAGAATTGAACTCGTGCACCAGGGTGTTAATGAAATACAAAACCAGACTAAATTTATCAATTTTGAACTACGCTGACTTTGGCTCCTAGATCTGGGTACGTAGGTAATCAGAAAAGATTCGAGTTTGCATTAATAAAACTTGATATTTTTTGTTAAGTCTACGGTAAGTATCATACACCAAAAATGAAACTCGATATTTTCTAGTTTGTCTATGGTCAATATCATCCAACTTTCAAAAAAAAATTAAATCCATCACCGCAGTATAAATGGATTGCAAAAATAAAAATTTATCAATTCAGAACTACGCATACTTTGATCCCGAGTTCCGGATACGTAGCCAATTGGAATGATTCAACTCCACCCAAAAATATTTCTCGCGTTATTTGTAACGGTCAATATCATTAAAGTTTCAAATGAATTCAACTGGATCACGCAGTATAAATAGATTGCAAACCCAAACCCGATTTCTTAATTTTGATCCAACAGACTTAGATCACGAGGCCTGGGTACGTATTCAATCCGAAATAATTAGAATCCACCGAAATAAAATATCTCCGGTTATTCGTATCGGTTAATATAACAAAACTTTCAAAAGAATTGAACTCGTGCACCAGGGTGTTAATGAAATACAAAACCAGACTAAATTTATCAATGTTGAACTACGCTGACTTTGGTTCCGAGATCCGGGTACGTAGGTAATCATAAAAGATTCGAGTCTGCATTAATAAAACTTGATATTTTTTGGTAAGTCTACGGTAAGTATCATACACCAAAAATGAAACTCGATATTTTCTGTTTTATCTATGGTCAATATCATCCAACTTTCATAAAAAATTAAATCCATCACCAGAGTATAAATGGATTGCAAAAATAAAAATTTATCAATTCAGAACTAGGCATACTTTGATCCCGAGATTCGGATACGTAGCAAATCGGAAACGATTCAACTCCACCCAAAAATATCTCTCGCGTTATTTGTAACGGTCAATATCATTAAAGTTTCAAATGAATTCAACTGGATCACCAGAGTATAAATAGATTGCAAACCCAAACCCTATTTTTGATCCAACAGACTTAGATCACGAGGCCTGGGTACGTATTCAATCCGGAATAATTAGAATCCACCCAAATAAAATATCTCCGGTTATTCGTATCGGTTAATATCACCAAACTTTCAAAAGAATTCAACTCGTGCACTAGGGTGTTAATGAAATACAAAACCAGACTAAATTTATCAATTTTGAACTACGTTGACTTTGGTTTCTAGATCTGGGTACGTAGGTAATCATTAAATATTCGAGTTTGCATTAATAAAACTTGATATTTTTTGTTAAGTCTACGGTAAGTATCATACACCAAAAATGAATATGGTCAATATCATCCAACATTCAAAAAAAAATTAAATCCATCACCAGAGTATAAATGGATTGCAAAAATAAAAATTATCAATTCAGAACTACGCATACTTTGATCCCGAGTTCCGGATACGTAGCCAATCGGAATGATTCAACTCCACCCAAAAATATCTCTCGCGTTATTTGTAACGGTCAATATCATTAAAGTTTCAAATGAATTCAACTCGATCACCGAGTATAAATAGATTGCAAACCCAAACCCGATTTCTCAATTTTGATCCAACAGACTTAGATCACGAGGCCTGGGTACGTATTCAATCCGAAATAATTAGAATCCACCCAAATAAAATATCTCCGGTTATTCGTATCGGTTAATATCACCAAACTTTCAAAAGAATTCAACTTGTGCACTAGGGTGTTAATGAAATACAAAACCAGACTAAATTTATCAATTTTGAACTACGCTGACTTTGGTTCCTAGATCTGGGTACGTAGGTAATCATTAAAGATTCGAGTTTGCATTAATAAAACTTGATATTTTTCGTTATGTCTACGGTAAGTATCATACACCAAAAATGAAACTCGATATTTTCTGTTTTATCTATGGTCAATATCATCCAACTTTCAGAAAAAAATTAAATCCATCACCAGAGTATAAATAGATTGCAAAAATAAAAATTTATCAATTCGAACTACGCATACTTTGATCCCGAGTTCCAGATACGTAGCCTATCGGAATGATTCAACTCCACCCAAAAATATCCCTTGCGTTATTTGTAACGGTCAATATCATTAAAGTTTCAAATGAATTCAACTCGATCACCAGAGTATAAATAGATTGCAAACCCAAACCCGATTTCTCAATTTTGATCCAACATACTTAGATCACGAGGCCTGGGTACGTATTCAATCCGAAATGATTAGAATCCACCCAAATAAAATATCTCCGGTTATTCGTATCGGTTAATATAACAAAACTTTCAAAAGAATTGAACTCGTGCACCAGGGTGTTAATGAAATACAAAACTAGACTAAATTTATCAATTTTGAAATAAGCCGACTTTGGTTCCGAGATCCGGGTACGTAGGTAATCATAAAAAATTCGAGTCCGCATTAATAAAACTTGATATTTTTTGTTAAGTCTACGGTAAGTATCATACACCAAAAATGAAACTCGATAATTTCTGGTTTGTCTATGGTCAATATCATCCAACTTTCAAAAAAAATTTAAATCCATCACTAGAGTATAAATAGATTGCAAAAATAAAAATTTATCAATTCAGAACTACGCATACTTTGATCCCGAGTTCCAGATACGTAGCCTATCGGAATGATTCAACTCCACCCAAAAATATCTCTCGCGTTATTTGTAACGGTCAATATCATTAAAGTTTCAAATGAATTCAACTCGATCACCGAGTATAAATAGATTGCAAACCCAAACCCGATTTCTCAATTTTGATCCAACGGACTTAGATCACGAGGCTCGGGTACATATTCAATCCGAAATGATTAGAATCCACCCAAATAAAATATCTCCGGTTATTCGTATCGGTTAATATAAGCAAACTTTCAAAAGAATTGAACTCGTGCACCAGGGTGTTAATGAAATACAAACCTAGACTAAATTTATCAATTTTGAAATAAGCCGACTTTGGTTCCGAGATCCGGTACGTAGGTAATCATAAAAGATTCGAGTCTGCATTAATAAAACTTGATATTTTTTGTTAAGTCTACGGTAAGTATCATACACCAAAAATGAAACTCGATAATTTCTGGTTTGTCTATGGTCAATATCATCCAACTTTCAAAAAAAATTTAAATCCATCACTAGAGTATAAATAGATTGCAAAAATAAAAATTTATCAATTCGGAACTACGCATACTTTGATCCCGAGTTCCGGATACGTAGCCTATCGGAATGATTCAACTCCACCCAAAAATATCTCTCGCGTTATTTGTAACGGTCAATATCATTAAAGTTTCAAATGAATTCAACTCGATCACCAGTATAAATAGATTGCAAACCCAAACCCGATTTCTCAATTTTGATCCAACGAGACTTAGATCACGAGGCCTGGGTACGTATTCAATCCGAAATGATTAGAATCCACCCAAATAAAATATCTCCGGTTATTCGTATCGGTTAATATAACCAAACTTTCAAAAGAATTGAACTCGTGCACCAGGGTGTTAATGAAATACAAAACTAGACTAAATTTATCAATTTTGAAATAAGCTGACTTTGGTTCCGAGATCTGGGTACGTAGGTAATCATAAAAGATTCGAGTCTACATTAATAAAACTTGATATTTTTTGTTAAGTCTACGGTAAGTATCATACACCAAAAATGAAACTCGATAATTTCTGGTTTGTCTATGGTCAATATCATCCAACTTTCAAAAAAAATTTAAATCCATCACCAGAGTATAAATAGATTGCAAAAATAAAAATTTATCAATTCAGAACTAGGCATACTTTTATCCCGAGATTCGGATACATAGCTTATCGGAAATGATTCAACTCCACCCAAAAATATCTCTCGTGTTATTTGTAACGGTCAATATCATTAAAGTTTCAAATGAATTCAACTCGATCACCAGAGTATAAATAGATTGCAAACCCAAACCCGATTTCTCAATTTTGATCCAACAGACTTAGATCACGAGGCTCTGGTACGTATTCAATCCGAAATGATTAGAATCCACCCAAATAAAATATCTCCGGTTATTCGTATCGGTTAATATAACCAAACTTTCAAAAGAATTGAACTCGTGCACCAGGGTGTTAAAAAAAAATACAAACCTAGACTAAATTTATCAATTTTGAAATAAGCTGACTTTGGTTCCGAGATCCCGGTACGTAGGTAATCATAAAAGATTCGAGTCTGCATTAATAAAACTTGATATTTTTTGTTAAGTCTACGGTAAGTATCATACACCAAAAATGAAACTCGATAATTTCGGTTTGTCTATGGTCAATATCATCCAACTTTCAAAAAATATTTAAATCCATCACCCGAGTATAAATGGATTGCAAAAATAAAAATTTATCAATTCGAACTAGGCATACTTTGATCCGAGATTCGGATACGTAGCCAATCGGAAACGATTCAACTCCACCCAAAAATATCTCTCGCGTTATTTGTAACGGTCAATATCATTAAAGTTTCAAATGATTTCAACTCGATCACCAGAGTATAAATGGATTGCAAACCCAAACCCGATTTATCAATTTTGATCCAACAGACTTTGATCCCGAGGTCCGGGTACGTATTCAATCCGAAATGATTAGAATCCACCCAAATAAAATATCTCCGGTTATTCGTATCGGTTAATATAACCAAACTTTCAAAAGAATTGAACTCGTGCACCAGGGTGTTAATGAAATACAAAACTAGACTAAATTTATCAATTTTGAAATAAGCTGACTTTGGTTTCGAGATCTGGGTACGTAGGTAATCATAAAAGATTCGAGTCTACATTAATAAAACTTGATATTTTTTGTTAAGTCTACGGTAAGTATCATACACCAAAAATGAAACTCGATAATTTCGGTTTGTCTATGGTCAATATCATCCAACTTTCAAAAAAAATTTAAATCCATCACTAGAGTATAAATAGATTGCAAAAATAAAAATTTATCAATTCGGAACTACGCATACTTTGATCCCGTGTTCCAGATACGTAGCCTATCGGAAATGATTCAACTCCACCCAAAAATATCTCTCGCGTTATTTGTAACGGTCAATATCATTAAAGTTTCAAATGAATTCAACTCGATCACCAGAGTATAAATAGATTGCAAACCCAAACCCGATTTCTCAATTTTGATCCAACAGACTTAGATCACGAGGCCTGGGTACGTATTCAATCCGAAATGATTAGAATCCACCCAAATAAAATATCTCAGGTTATTCGTATCGGTTAATATAACCAAACTTTCAAAAGAATTGAACTCGTGCACCGGGGTGTTAAAAAGAAATACAAAACCTAGACTAAATTTATCAATTTTGAAATACGCTGATTTGGTTCGAGATCCGGGTACGTAGGTAATCATAAAAGATTCGAGTTTGCATTAATAAAACTTGATATTTTTTGTTAAGTCTACGGTAAGTATCATACACCAAAAATGAAAATCGATATTTTTCGGTTTGTCTATGGTCAATATCATCCAACTTTCAAAAAATATTTAAATCCATCACCGGAGTATAAATGGATTGCAAAAATAAAAATTTATCAATTCATAACTAGGCATACTTTGATCTGAGATTCGGATACGTAGCCAATCGGAAACGATTCAACTCCACCCAAAAATATCTCTCGCGTTATTTGTAACGGTCAATATCATTAAAGTTTCAAATGATTTCAACTCGATCACGCGAGTATAAATGGATTGCAAACCCAAACCCGATTTATCAATTTTGATCCAACGGACTTTGATCCCGAGGTCCGGGTACGTATTCAATCCGAAATGATTAGAATCCACCCAAATAAAATATCTCCGGTTATTCGTATCGGTTAATATAACCAAACTTTCAAAAGAATTGAACTCGTGCACCGGGGTGTTAATGAAATACAAAACTAGACTAAATTTATCAATTTTGAAATAAGCCGACTTTGGTTCCGAGATCCGGGTACGTAGGTAATCATAAAAGATTCGAGTCTACATTAATAAAACTTGATATTTTTTGTTAAGTCTACGGTAAGTATCATACACCAAAAATGAAACTCGATAATTTTTGGTTTGTCTATGGTCAATATCATCCAACTTTCAAAAAAAATTTAAATCCATCACAGAGTATAAATAGATTGCAAAAATAAAAATTTATCAATTCGGAACTACGCATACTTTGATCCCGTGTTCCGGATACGTAGCCTATCGAAATGATTCAACTCCACCCAAAAAATATCTCTCGCGTTATTTGTAACGGTCAATATCATTAAAGTTTCAAATGAATTCAACTCGATCACCGGAGTATAAATAGATTGCAAACCCAAACCCGATTTCTCAATTTTGATCCAACGAGACTTAGATCACGAGGCCGGGTACGTATTCAATCCGAAATGATTAGAATCCACCCAAATAAAATATCTCCGGTTATTCGTATCGGTTAATATAACCAAACTTTCAAAAGAATTGAACTCGTGCACCGAGGTGTTAATGAAATACAAAACCTGGACTAAATTTATCAATTTTGAAATAAGCCGACTTTGGTTCCGAGATCCGGGTACGTAGGTAATCATAAAAGATTCGAGTACGCATTAATAAAACTTGATATTTTTTGTTAAGTCTACGGTAAGTATCATACACCAAAAATGAAACCTCGATAATTTAAGTTTGTCTATGGTCAATATCATCCAACTTTCAAAAAATACTTAAATCCATCACCGAGTATAAATGGATTGCAAAAATAAAAATTTATCAATTCGAACTACGCATACTTTGATCCCGAGATTCGGATACGTAGCCAATCGGAACGATTCAACTCCACCCAAAAATATCTCTCGCGTTATTTGTAACGGTCAATATTATTAAAGTTTCAAATGAATTCAACTCGATCACCGAGTATAAATAGATGCAAACCCAAACCCGATTTCTCAATTTTGATCCAACGGACGTAGATCACGAGGTCAGGTACGTATTCAATCCGAAATATTAGAATCCACCCAAATAAAATATCTCCGGTTATTCGTAACGGTTAATATCACCAAACTTTCAAAAGAATCAACTCATGCACCAGAGTGTTAATGAAATACAAAACCGGACTAAATTTATCAATGTTGAACTACGCTAAGTTTTGTTCCGAGATCCGGGTACGTAGGTAATCATAAAAGATTCGAATGCATTAATAAAACTTGATATTTTTTTTAAGTCTACGGTAAGTATCATACACCAAAAATGAAACTCGATATTTTCTAGTTTGTCATGGTCAATATCATCCAACTTTCAAAAAAAAATTAAATCCATCACCGGAGTATAAATGGATTGCAAAAATAAAAATTATCAATTGACTACGCATACTTTGATCTCGAGTTCCGGATACGTAGCCTATCGGAATGATTCAACTCCACCCAAAAATATCTCTGCGTTATTTGTAACGGTCGATATTATTAAAGTTTCAAATGAATTCAACTCGATCACCGGAGAGTATAAATGGATTGCAAACCCCAAACCCGATTTCTCAATTTGATCCAACAAACTTTGATCCGAGTACGTATTCAATCCGAAATGATTAGAATCCACCCAAATAAAATATCTCCGGTTATTCGTATCGGTTAATATCACCAAACTTTCAAAAGAATTGAACCGTGCACCGGGGTGTTAATGAAATACAAAACCATACTAAATTTATCAATTTTGAACTACGTCGACTTTGGTTCGAGATGGGGTAGTAGGTAATCATAAAAGATTAGAGTCTACATTAATAAAACTTGATATATTTCGTTAGTCTACGGTAAGTATCATACACCAAAAATAAAACTCGATAATTTCGGTTTGTCTATGGTCAATATCATCCAACTTTCAAAAAAAATTAAATCCATCACCGAGTATAAATGGATAGCAAAAATAAAAATTATCAATTCGGAACTACGCATACTTTGATCCCGTGTTCCGGATACGTAGCCAATCGGAATGATTCAACTCCACCCAAAAATATCTCTCGCGTTATTTGTAACGGTCAATATCATTAAAGTTTCGAATGAACAACTCGATCACCGGAGTATAAATAGATGCAAACCCAAACCCGATTTCTCAATTTTGATCCAACAGACTTGATCCGAGGTCGGTACGTATTCAATCCGAAATTATTAGAATCCACCCAAATAAAATATTCGGTTATTCGTATGGTTAATATCACCAAACTTTCAAAAGAATTGAACTGTGCACCGGGGTGTTAATGAAATACAAACTAGACTAAATTTATAATTTGAACTAACGACTTTGGTTCGAGATCCGGTATGTAGGTAATCATAAAAGATTCGATGCATTAATAAAACTTGATATTTTTTGTTAAATCTACGGTAATTATATACACCAAAAATGAAACTCGATATTTTGGTTTGTCTATGTTCAATATCATCCAACTTTCAAAAAAAATTTAAATCCATCACCGAGGTAAAATGGATTGCAAAAATTAAAATTTATCAATTCGAACTACGCATACTTTGATCCCGAGTTCGGGATACGTAACCAATCGGAAACGATTCAACTCCACCCAAAAATATCTCTGCATTATTTGTAACAGTCAATATCATTAAAGTTTCAAATGAATTCAACTCGATCACCGAGTTAAATAGATTGCAAACCCGAACCCGATTTCTCAATTTGATCCAACGGACTTAGATCCCCGAGGTTGGTACGTATCAATCCGAAATGATTAGAATCCACCCAAATAAAATATCTCGGTTATTCGTATCGGTTAATACACCAAACTTTCAAAAGAATAACTCGTGCACCGGGGTGTTAATGAAATACAAAACCGGACTAAATTTATCAATGTGAATAGCGATTTGGTTGAGATGGGTCGTAGGTAATCATAAAAGATTCGATATGATTAATAAAACTTTATATTTTTTGTCAAGTCTACGGTAAGTATCATACTCCAAAAACGAAACTCGATATTTTCTGTTTGTCCATGGTCAATATCATCCAACTTTCAAAAAAAAAATTAAATCCATACCGAGAGTTAAAATGGATTGCAAAAATGAAAAATACAATTCGGAACTACGCATACTTTGATCGAGTTCGGGATACGTGCTATCGGAATGATTAACTCCACCCAAAAATATCTCTGCGTTATGTAACAGTCGATATCATTAAAGTTTCGAATGATTTCAACTCGATCACCGGAGTATAAATGGATTGAAACCCAAACCCGATTTCTAATTTGATCCAACAAACTTAGATCCCGAGGTCTTGCTACGTATTCAATCCGAAATGATTAGAATCCACCCAAATAGAATATCTCCGGTTATTCGTACGGTAATACACCGAACTTTCAAAGTATCAATCGTGCACCGGGGTGTTAATGAAATACAAAACGGATAAATTTATCAATGTTGAATACGCGACTTTGGTTCGAGATCGGGTACGTAGGTAATCATAAAAGATTCGAGTCTGCATTAATAAAACTTATATTTTTTGTCAAGTCTACGGTAAGTATCATACTCCAAAAACGAAACTGATATTTTGTTTGTCTATGGTCATATCATCCAACTTTCAAAAAAAATTAAATCCATCACGAGTATAAATGGATTGCAAAAATAAAAATTACAATTCGGAACTACGCATACTTGATCCGAGTTCCGGATAGTAGCAATCGGAATGATTAACTCCACCCAAAAATATCTCACGCGTTATTTGTAACGGTCAATATCATTAAAGTTTCAAATGAATCAACTCGACACCGGAGTATAAATAGATTGCAAACCCGAACTGATTTTCAATTTTGATCCAACGGACTTAGATCCGAGTCTGGTACGTATTCAATCGAAATGATTAGAATCCACCCAAATAAAATATCTCCGGTTATTCGTATCGGTTAATATCACCAAACTTTCAAAAGAATAATGTGCACCGGGTGTTAATGAAATAAAAACCAGACTAAATTTATCAATGTTGAATACGGGACTTTGGTTGGAGATAGGTACGTAGGTAATCATAAAAGATTCGAGTGCATTAATAAAACTTATATTTTTTGTCAAGTCTACGGTAAGTATATACTCCAAAAACGAAACTCGATATTTTCGTTTTGTCTATGGTCAATATATCCAACTTCAAAAAAAATTAAATATACGAGTTAAAATGGATTGCAAAAATGAAAATTATAATCGGAACTACGCATACTTTGATCGAGTTCGGGATACGTAACCAATCGGAATGATTAACTCCACCCAAAAATATTCTCGCGTTATTTGTAAGGTCAATATCTTAAAGTTTCAAAGATCCGAACGGAGTATAAATAGTGAAACCGAACTCGATTTTTGATCAACGGATGATCCGAGGTTGGTAGTATCAATCGATGATTAGAATCACCAAATGAATTTCGGTTATTCGTATCGGTTAATCAACTTTCAAAAGTTGTGCAGGGTGTTAATGAAATCAAAACGGTAATTTTCATGTTGACTATGCTACTTTGGTTCGAGATCGGGTACGTAGGTAATCATAAAAGATTCGAGTACGCATTAATAAAACTTTTATTTTTGTCAAGTCTACGTAAGTATATACACCAAAAATAAACTCGATTTTTTTTTGTCTATGGTCAATATCATCCAACTTTCAAAAAAATTAAATCCATCACCGAGTATAAATGGATTGCAAAAATAAAAATATAATTGAACTACGTACTTTGATCGAGTTCGGTACGTGCAATCGAATGATTCACTCCACCCAAAAATATCTCTCGCGTTATTTGTAACGGTCTATCATTAAAGTTTCAAATGATCCAACTCGATCACCGGAGTATAAATAGATTGCAAACCCAAACCCGATTTCTCATTGATCAACAACTTAGATCACGAGCACAGTACGTATTCAATCCGAAATAATTAGTCACCCAAATAAAATTCTCGGTTATTCGTTCGGTAACCAAACTCAAAAGATTGTCTAGGGTGTTAATCAAATACAAAATATTTTCTTTGATACGGACGGTTCCTAGATGGGTGTAGGTAATATAAAAGTTGAGTATTATAACTTGATATTTTTGTTAATCTACGGTATTATCATACACCAAAAATAACTCGATTTGGTTTGTCTATGGTCAATTCAACTTTCAAAAAAAAATAAATCATACGGAGTATAAATGGAGCAAAAATAATACATTGAGTGTGACGAGTTCGGATACGTAGCCAATCGGAATGTTCCTCCACCCAATTCTCTCGCGTTATTTGTACGGTCATATCATTAAAGTTTCAATGATTTGCAGGAGTATAAATAGTTGACCCGCTCGATTTTTGGTGACGAGTGTCGTATATCGTTGTCACAATAGAATTTCCGGTTATTCGTATCGGTTAATTCCAACTTCAAAGTTCTCGTGACCGGGGTGTTATAATAAACATAAACTGGTGCTTGGTAGGGTAGGTAATATAAAAGTTAGTGTTATAAATTTTTTTGTCAAGTTAGGTAAGTATCATACACCAAAAATGAAACTCGATTTTTTTTTGTTATGGTAATATCTCCAACTTTCAAAAAAAAATTAAATCCATCACCGGAGTATAAATGGATTGCAAAAATAAAAATTTATCATTCGCTACGCATACTTTGATCCGAGTTCGGATACGTAGCCAATCGGAATGATTCCGCACCCAAAATATCTCTCGCGTTATTTGTAACGGTCAATATCATTAATGTTTCAAATGATTCAACTCGATCACGAGTATAAATAGTTGCAAACCCAAACCCGATTTTTTTTGATCCACACTTAGATCACGGGCCAGGTAGTATTCAATCGTAATTAGAATCCAAAATAAAATTCTCGGTTATTCGTATCGGTTAATATACAATCAAAAGTTCAACTGTGCACTAGGGTGTTAATGAAATACAAAACCGATAAATTTATCATTTTACTACGGACTTTGGTTCCTAGATGGGTACGTAGGTAATCATAAAGTTCGACTGCATTAATAAAACTTGATATTTTTTGTTAAATCTACGGTAATTATCATACACCAAAAATGAAACTCGATATTTTCTGGTTTGTCTATGGTCAATATCATCCAACTTTCAAAAAAAAAATTAAATCCATCACCGGAGTATAAATGGATTGCAAAAATAAAAATTTATCAATTCGGAACTACGATACTGTGATCCGAGTTCGGATACGTAGCCAATCGGAATGATTGAACTCCACCCAAAAATATCTCTCGCGTTATTTGTAACGGTCAATATCATTAAAGTTTCAAATGAATTCAACTCGATCACCATAGTATAAATGGATTGCAAACCCGAACTCGATTTCTCAATTTTGATCCAACAGACTTAGATCCCCGAGGTCTTGGTACGTATTCAATGCGAAATGATTAGAATCCACCCAAATAGAATATCTCCGGTTATTCGTATCGGTTAATATCACCAAACTTTCAAAAGTATTCAACTCGTGCACCGGGGTGTTAATGAAATACAAAACCGGACTAAATTTATCAATGTTGAACTACGCTAACTTTGGTTCGAGATACGGGTACGTAGGTAATCATAAAAGATTCGAGTGCATTAATAAAACTTTATATTTTTTGTCAAGTCTACGGTAAGTATCATACTCCAAAAACGAAACTCGATATTTTGTTTTGTCTATGGTCAATATCATCCAACTTTCAAAAAAAAATTAAATCCATCACCGGAGAGTATAAATGGATTGCAAAAATAAAAATTTATCAATTCGAACTACGCATACTTTGATCCGAGTTCGGATACGTAGCCAATCGGAATGATTCAACTCCACCCAAAAATATCTCTCGCGTTATTTGTAACGGTCAATATCATTAAAGTTTCAAATGAATTCAACTCGATCACCAAAGTATAAATAGATTGCAAACCCGAACTCGATTTCTCAATTTTGATCCAACGACTTAGATCCCGAGGTCTTGGTACGTATTCAATCGAAATGATTAGAATCCACCCAAATAAAATATCTCCGGTTATTCGTATCGGTTAATATCACCAAACTTTCAAAAGAATTCAACTCGTGCACCGGGGTGTTAATGAAATACAAAACCAGACTAAATTTATCAATGTTGAACTACGGCGACTTTGGTTCGAGATCCAGGTACGTAGGTAATCATAAAAGTTCGAGTCGCATTAATAAAACTTTATTTTTTGTCAAGTCTACGGTAAGTATCATACTCCAAAAACGAAACTCGATATTTTTGTTTTGTCTATGGTCAATATCATCCAACTTTCAAAAAAAAATTAAATCCATCACGGAGTTAAAATGGATTGCAAAAATAAAATTTATCAATTCGGAACTAGATACTTGATCCCGAGTTCGGGATACGTAACCAATCGGAATGATTCACTCCACCCAAAAATATCTCTCGATTATTTGTAACGGTCAATATCATTAAAGTTTCTAATGAATTCAACTGATCACCGGAGAGTATAAATAGATTGCAAACCCGACTCGATTTTAATTTTGATCAACGACTTAGATCCCCGAGGTCTTGGTACGTATTCAATCTGAAATGATTAGAATCCACCCAAATAGAATATCTCCGGTTATTCGTATCGGTTAATATCACCAAACTTTCAAAAGTATTCAACTCGTGCACCAGGGTGTTAATGAAATACAAAACCAGACTAAATTTATCAATGTTGAACTACGCTGACTTTGGTTCCGAGATCTGGGTACGTAGGTAATCATAAAAGATTCGAGTCTGCATTAATAAAACTTTATATTTTTTGTCAAGTCTACGGTAAGTATCATACACCAAAAATGAAACTCGATATTTTCTGTTTTGTCTATGGTCAATATCATCCAACTTTCAAAAAAAAATTAAATCCATCACCAGAGTATAAATGGATTGCAAAAATAAAAATTTATCAATTCGAACTACGCATACTTTGATCCCGAGTTCCGGATACGTAGCCAATCGGAATGATTCAACTCCACCCAAAAATATCTCTCGCGTTATTTGTAACGGTCAATATCATTAAAGTTTCAAATGAATTCAACTCGATCACCAGAGTATAAATAGATTGCAAACCCAAACCCGATTTCTCAATTTTGATCCAACAAACTTAGATCACGAGGCCTGGGTACGTATTCAATCCGAAATAATTAGAATCCACCCAAATAAAATATCTCCGGTTATTCGTATCGGTTAATATCACCAAACTTTCAAAAGAATTCAACTCGTGCACTAGGGTGTTAATCAAATACAAAACCAGACTAAATTTATCAATTTTGAACTACGCTGACTTTGGTTCCTAGATCTGGGTACGTAGGTAATCATAAAAGATTCGAGCCTGCATTAATAAAACTTGATATTTTTTGTTAAATCTACGGTAATTATCATACACCAAAAATGAAACTCGATATTTTCTGGTTTGTCTATGGTCAATATCATCCAACTTTCAAAAAAAAATTAAATCCATCACCAGAGTATAAATGGATTGCAAAAATAAAAATTTATCAATTCAGAACTACGCATACTGTGATCCCGAGTTCCGGATACGTAGCCAATCGGAATGATTCAACTCCACCCAAAAATATCTCTCGCGTTATTTGTAACGGTCAATATCATTAAAGTTTCAAATGAATTCAACTCGATCACCATAGTATAAATGGATTGCAAACCCAAACACGATTTATCAATTTTTGATCCAACGGACTTAGATCACGAGGTGCGGGTACGTATTTAATCCGAAATAATTAGAATCCACCCAAATAAAATATCTCCGGTTATTCGTAACGGTTAATATCACCAAACTTTCAAAAGAATTGAACTCGTGCACCAGGGTGTTAATGAAATATAAAACAAGACTAAATTTATCAATGTTGAACTACGCTGACTTTGGTTCCGAGATCTGGGTATGTAGGTAATCATAAAAGATTCGAGTGTGCATTAATAAAACTTGATATTTTTTTGTCAAGTCTACGGTAAGTATCATACACCAAAAATGAAACTCGATATTTTCTGTTTTGTCTATGGTCAATATCATCCAACTTTCAAAAAAAATTTAAATCCATCACCAGAGTATAAATGGATTGCACAAATAAAAATTTATCAATTCAGAACTAGGCATACTTTGATCCCAAGATTCGGATTCGTAGCCAATCGGATATGATTCAACTCCACCCAAAAATATCTCTCGCGTTATTTGTAACGGTCAATATCATTAAAGTTTCAAATGAATTCAATTTGATCACCAGAGTATAAATAGATTGCAAACCCAAACCCGATTTCTCAATTTTGATCCAACAGACTTAGATCACGAGGCACAGGTACGTATTCAATCCGAAATAATTAGAATCCACCCAAATAAAATATCTCCGGTTATTCGTATCGGTTAAGATCACCAAAATTCAAAAGAATTCAACTCGTGCACTAGGGTGTTAATGAAATACAAAACGAGACTAAATTTATCAATTTTGAACTACGGCGACTTTGGTTCCTAGATCCGGGTACGTAGGTAATCATTAAAGATTCGAGTTTCCATTAATAAAACTTGATATTTTTTGTCAAGTCTACGGTAAGTATCATACACCAAAAATGAAACTCGATATTTTTGTTTTGTCTATGGTCAATATCATCCAACTTTCAAAAAAAAATTAAATCCATCACCAGAGTATAAATGGATTGCAAAAATAAAAATTTATCAATTTAGAACTACGCATACTTTCATCCCGAGTTCCGAATACGTAGCCAATCGGAAATGATTCAACTCCACCCAAAAATATCTCTCGCGTTATTTGTAACGGTCAATATCATTAAAGTTTCAAATGAATTCAATTCGATCACCAGACTATAAATAGATTGCAAACCCAAACCCGATTTGTCAATTTTGATCCAACAGACTTAGATCACGAGGCCTGGGTACGTATTCAATCCGAAATAATTAGAATCCACCCAAATAAAATATCTCCGGTTATTCGTATCGGTTAATATCACCAAACTTTCAAAAGAATTCAACTCGTGCACTAGGGTGTTAATGAAATACAAAACCAGACTAAATTTATCAATTTTGAACTACGCTGAATTGATAAAAGATTCGAGTTTGCATTAATAAAACTTGATATTTTTCGTTAAGTCTACGGTAAGAATCATACACCAAAAATGAAACTCGATATTTTCTGTTTTATCTATGGTCAATATCATCCAACTTTCAAAAAAAATTTAAATCCATCACCAGAATATAAATGGATTGCAAAAATAAAAATTTATCAATTCAGAACTAGGCATACTTTAATCCCGAGATTCGGATACGTAGCCAATCGGATACGATTCAACTCCACCCAAAAATATCTCTCGCGTTATTTGTAACGGTCAATATCATTAAAGTTTCAAATGAATTCAACTCGATCGAGTATAAATGGATTGCAAACCCAAACCCGATTTATCAATTTTGATCCAACACACTTTGATCCCGAGGTCCGGGTACGTATTCAATCCAAAATGATTAGAATCCACCAAAATAAAATATCTCTGCGGTTATTCGTAACGGTTAATATCACCAAACATTCAAAAGAATTCAACTCGTGCACCGGGGTGTTAATGAAATACAAAACTAGACTAAATTTATCAATGTTGAACTACGCTGACTTTTGTTTCGAGATCCGGGTACGTAGGTAATCATAAAAGATTCGAGTATGCATTAATAAAACTTGATATTTTTTGTTAAGTCTACGGTAAGTATCATACACCAAAAATGAAACTCGATATTTTCTAGTTTGTCTATGGTCAATATCATCCAACTTTCAAAAAAAAATTAAATCCATCACCAGAGTATAAATGGATTGCAAAAATAAAAATTTATCAATTCAGAACTACGCATACTTTGATCCCGAGTTCCGGATACGTATCCAATCGGAATGATTCAACTCCACCCAAAAATATCTCTCGTGTTATTTGTAACGGTCAATATCATTAAAGTTTCAAATGAATTCAACTCGATCACCAGAGTATAAATAGATTGCAAACCCAAACCCGATTTCTCAATTTTGATCCAACAGACTTATATCACGAGGCCTGGGTACGTATTCAATCCGAAATAATTAGAATCCACCCAAATAAAATATCTCCGGTTATTCGTATCGGTTAATATCAGCAAACTTTCAAAAGAATTCAACTCGTGCACTAGGGTGTTAATGAAATACAAAACCGGACTAAATTTATCAATTTTGAACTACGCGACTTTGGTTCCTAGATGCGGGTACGTAGGTAATCAGAAAAGATTCGAGTTTGCATCAATAAAACTTGATATTTTTTGTTAAGTTTACGGTAAGTATCATACACCAAAAATGAAACTCGATATTTTCTAGTTTGTCTATGGTCAATATCATCCAACTTTCAAAAAAAAATTAAATCCATCACCAGAGTATAAATGGATTGCAAAAATAAAAATTTATCAATTCAGAACTACGCATACTTTGATCCCGAGTTCCGGATACGTAGCCAATTGGAATGATTCAACTCCACCCAAAAATATTTCTCGCGTTATTTGTAACGGTCAATATCATTACGGTTTCAAATGAATTCAACTGGATCACCGAGTATAAATAGATTGCAAACCCAAACCCGATTTCTTAATTTTGATCCAACGGACTTAGATCACGAGGCACGGGTACGTATTCAATCCGAAATAATTAGAATCCACCGAAATAAAATATCTCTGGTTATTCGTATCGGTTAATATCACCAAAGTTTCAAAAGAATTCAACTCGTGCACTAGGGTGTTAATGAAATACAAAACAAGACTAAATTTATCAATTTTGAACTACGGCCGACTTTGGTTCCTAGATGCGGGTACGTAGGTAATCATTAAAGATTCGAGTTTGCATTAATAAAACTTGATATTTTTCGTTATGTCTACGGTAGGTATCATACACCAAAAATGAAACTCGATATTTTCTGTTTTATCTATGGTCAATATCATCCAACTTTCAAAAAAAATTAAATCCATCACCAGAGTAAAAATGGATTGCAAAAATAAAAATTTATCAATTCAGAACTAGGCATACTTTGATCCCGAGATTCGGATACGTAGCAAATCGGAAACGATTCAACTCCACCCAAAAATATCTCTCGCGTTATTTGTAACGGTCAATATCATTAAAGTTTCAAATGAATTCAACTGGATCACCGAGTATAAATAGATTGCAAACCCAAACCCTATTTTTGATCCAACGAGACTTAGATCACGAGGCACGGGTACGTATTCAATCCGGAATAATTAGAATCCACCCAAATAAAACATCTCCGGTTATTCGTATCGGTTAATATCACCAAACTTTCAAAAGAATTCAACTCGTGCACTAGGGTGTTAATGAAATACAAAACCAGACTAAATTTATCAATTTTGAACTACGCTGACTTTGGTTTCTAGATCTGGGTACGTAGGTAATCATTAAAGATTCGAGTTTGCATTAATAAAACTTGATATTTTTTGTTAAGTCTACGGTAAGTATCATACACCAAAAATGAATATGGTCAATATCATCCAACATTCAAAAAAAAATTAAATCCATCACCAGAGTATAAATGGATTGCAAAAATAAAAATTATCAATTCAGAACTACGCATACTTTGATCCCGAGTTCCGGATACGTAGCCAATCGGAATGATTCAACTCCACCCAAAAATATCTCTCGCGTTATTTGTAACGGTCAATATCATTAAAGTTTCAAATGAATTCAACTCGATCACCGAGTATAAATAGATTGCAAACCCAAACCCGATTTCTCAATTTTGATCCAACGGACATAGATCGCGAGGCTCGGGTACGTACTCAATCCGAAATAATTAGAATCCACCCAAATAAAATATCTCCGGTTATTCGTATCGGTTAATATCACCAAACTTTCAAAAGAATTCAACTCGTGCACTAGGGTGTTAATGAAATACAAAACCAGACTAAATTTATCAATTTTGAACTACGCCGACTTTGGTTCCTAGATGCGGGTACGTAGGTAATCATTAAAGATTCGAGTTTGCATTAATAAAACTTGATATTTTTCGTTATGTCTACGGTAAGTATCATACACCAAAAATGAAACTCGATATTTTCTCGTTTTATCTATGGTCAATATCATCCAACTTTCAAAAAAAAATTAAATCCATCACCGAGTATAAATAGATTGCAAAAATAAAAATGTATCAATTCGAACTACGCATACTTTGATCCCGAGTTCCGGATACGTAGCCTATCGGAATGATTCAACTCCACCCAAAAATATCTCTCGCGTTATTTGTAACGGTCAATATCATTAATGTTTCAAATGAATTCAACTCGATCACCGAGTATAAATAGATTGCAAACCCAAACCCGATTTCTCAATTTTGATCCAACGAGACTTAGATCACGAGGCACTGGGTACGTATTCAATCCGAAATGATTAGAATCCACCCAAATAAAATATCTCCGGTTATTCGTATCGGTTAATATAACCAAACTTTCAAAAGAATTGAACTCGTGCACCGGGGTGTTAATGAAATACAAAACCGGACTAAATTTATCAATTTTGAACTACGGCGACTTTGGCTCCTAGATGTGGGTACGTAGGTAATCAGAAAAGATTCGAGTTTGCATTAATAAAACTTGATATTTTTTGTTAAGTCTACGGTAAGTATCATACACCAAAAATGAAACTCGATATTTTCTAGTTTGTCTATGGTCAATATCATCCAACTTTCAAAAAAAAATTAAATCCATCACCAGAGTATAAATGGATTGCAAAAATAAAAATTTATCAATTCAGAACTACGCATACTTTGATCCCGAGTTCCGGATACGTAGCCAATTGGAATGATTCAACTCCACCCAAAAATATTTCTCGCGTTATTTGTAACGGTCAATATCATTAAAGTTTCAAATGAATTCAACTGGATCACCAGAGTATAAATAGATTGCAAACCCAAACCCGATTTCTTAATTTTGATCCAACAGACTTAGATCACGAGGCCTGGGTACGTATTCAATCCGAAATAATTAGAATCCACCGAAATAAAATATCTCCGGTTATTCGTATCGGTTAATATAACAAAACTTTCAAAAGAATTGAACTCGTGCACCGGGGTGTTAATGAAATACAAAACCGGACTAAATTTATCAATGTTGAACTACGCCGACTTTGGTTCCGAGATCCGGGTACGTAGGTAATCATAAAAGATTCGAGTACGCATTAATAAAACTTGATATTTTTTGTTAAGTCTACGGTAAGTATCATACACCAAAAATGAAACTCGATATTTTCTCGTTTTATCTATGGTCAATATCATCCAACTTTCATAAAAAATTAAATCCATCACCGGAGTATAAATGGATTGCAAAAATAAAAATTTATCAATTCGGAACTAGGCATACTTTGATCCCGAGATTCGGATACGTAGCAAATCGGAAACGATTCAACTCCACCCAAAAATATCTCTCGCGTTATTTGTAACGGTCAATATCATTAAAGTTTCAAATGAATTCAACTGGATCACCGAGTATAAATAGATTGCAAACCCAAACCCTATTTTTGATCCAACGGACTTAGATCACGAGGCACGGGTACGTATTCAATCCGGAATAATTAGAATCCACCCAAATAAAATATCTCCGGTTATTCGTATCGGTTAATATCACCAAACTTTCAAAAGAATTCAACTCGTGCACTAGGGTGTTAATGAAATACAAAACCGGACTAAATTTATCAATTTTGAACTACGTTGACTTTGGTTTCTAGATCTGGGTACGTAGGTAATCATTAAAGATTCGAGTTTGCATTAATAAAACTTGATATTTTTTGTTAAGTCTACGGTAAGTATGATACACCAAAAATGAATATGGTCAATATCATCCAACATTCAAAAAAAAATTAAATCCATCACCAGAGTATAAATGGATTGCAAAAATAAAAATTATCAATTCAGAACTACGCATACTTTGATCCCGAGTTCCGGATACGTAGCCAATCGGAATGATTCAACTCCACCCAAAAATATCTCTCGCGTTATTTGTAACGGTCAATATCATTAAAGTTTCAAATGAATTCAACTCGATCACCGAGTATAAATAGATTGCAAACCCAAACCCGATTTCTCAATTTTGATCCAACAGACTTAGATCACGAGGCACGGGTACGTATTCAATCCGAAATAATTAGAATCCACCCAAATAAAATATCTCCGGTTATTCGTATCGGTTAATATCACCAAACTTTCAAAAGAATTCAACTTGTGCACTAGGGTTTTAATGAAATACAAAACCAGACTAAATTTATCAATTTTGAACTACGCTGACTTTGGTTCCTAGATCTGGGTACGTAGGTAATCATTAAAGATTCGAGTTTGCATTAATAAAACTTGATATTTTTCGTTATGTCTACGGTAAGTATCATACACCAAAAATGAAACTCGATATTTTCTGTTTTATCTATGGTCAATATCATCCAACTTTCGAAAAAAAATTAAATCCATCACCAGAGTATAAATAGATTGCAAAAATAAAAATTTATCAATTCAGAACTACGCATACTTTGATCCCGAGTTCCAGATACGTAGCCTATCGGAATGATTCAACTCCACCCAAAAATATCCCTTGCGTTATTTGTAACGGTCAATATCATTAAAGTTTCAAATGAATTCAACTCGATCACCGGAGTATAAATAGATTGCAAACCCAAACCCGATTTCTCAATTTTGATCCAACATACTTAGATCACGAGGCCTGGGTACGTATTCAATCCGAAATGATTAGAATCCACCCAAATAAAATATCTCCGGTTATTCGTATCGGTTAATATAACAAAACTTTCAAAAGAATTGAACTCGTGCACCAGGGTGTTAATGAAATACAAAACTAGACTAAATTTATCAATTTTGAAATAAGCCGACTTTGGTTCCGAGATCCGGGTACGTAGGTAATCATAAAAAATTCGAGTACGCATTAATAAAACTTGATATTTTTTGTTAAGTCTACGGTAAGTATCATACACCAAAAATGAAACTCGATAATTTCTGGTTTGTCTATGGTCAATATCATCCAACTTTCAAAAAAAAATTTAAATCCATCACTAGAGTATAAATAGATTGCAAAAATAAAAATTTATCAATTCGGAACTACGCATACTTTGATCCCGAGTTCCGGATACGTAGCCTATCGGAATGATTCAACTCCACCCAAAAATATCTCTCGCGTTATTTGTAACGGTCAATATCATTAAAGTTTCAAATGAATTCAACTCGATCACCGAGTATAAATAGATTGCAAACCCAAACCCGATTTCTCAATTTTGATCCAACGGACTTAGATCACGAGGCACAGGTACGTATTCAATCCGAAATGATTAGAATCCACCCAAATAAAATATCTCCGGTTATTCGTATCGGTTAATATAAGCAAACTTTCAAAAGAATTGAACTCGTGCACCGGGGTGTTAATGAAATACAAACCTAGACTAAATTTATCAATTTTGAAATAAGCGACTTTGGTTCCGAGATCCGGTACGTAGGTAATCATAAAAGATTCGAGTCGCATTAATAAAACTTGATATTTTTTGTTAAGTCTACGGTAAGTATCATACACCAAAAATGAAACTCGATAATTTCGGTTTGTCTATGGTCAATATCATCCAACTTTCAAAAAAAATTTAAATCCATCACTAGAGTATAAATAGATTGCAAAAATAAAAATTTATCAATTCGAACTACGCATACTTTGATCCCGAGTTCCGGATACGTAGCCTATCGGAATGATTCAACTCCACCCAAAAATATCTCTCGCGTTATTTGTAACGGTCAATATCATTAAAGTTTCAAATGAATTCAACTCGATCACCGAGAGTATAAATAGATTGCAAACCCAAACCCGATTTCTCAATTTTGATCCAACGGACTTAGATCACGAGGCACGGGTACGTATTCAATCCGAAATGATTAGAATCCACCCAAATAAAATATCTCCGGTTATTCGTATCGGTTAATATAACCAAACTTTCAAAAGAATTGAACTCGTGCACCGGGGTGTTAATGAAATACAAAACTAGACTAAATTTATCAATTTTGAAATAAGGCGACTTTGGTTCCGAGATGCGGGTACGTAGGTAATCATAAAAGATTCGAGTCTACATTAATAAAACTTGATATTTTTTGTTAAGTCTACGGTAAGTATCATACACCAAAAATGAAACTCGATAATTTCTGGTTTGTCTATGGTCAATATCATCCAACTTTCAAAAAAAATTTAAATCCATCACTAGAGTATAAATAGATTGCAAAAATAAAAATTTATCAATTCAGAACTAGGCATACTTTTATCCCGAGATTCGGATACATAGCTTATCGGAAATGATTCAACTCCACCCAAAAATATCTCTCGTGTTATTTGTAACGGTCAATATCATTAAAGTTTCAAATGAATTCAACTCGATCACCGAGTATAAATAGATTGCAAACCCAAACCCGATTTCTCAATTTTGATCCAACGGACTTAGATCACGAGGCACAGGTACGTATTCAATCCGAAATGATTAGAATCCACCCAAATAAAATATCTCCGGTTATTCGTATCGGTTAATATAACCAAACTTTCAAAAGAATTGAACTCGTGCACCAGGGTGTTAAAAAAAAATACAAACCTAGACTAAATTTATCAATTTTGAAATAAGCTGACTTTGGTTCCGAGATCCCGGTACGTAGGTAATCATAAAAGATTCGAGTACGCATTAATAAAACTTGATATTTTTTGTTAAGTCTACGGTAAGTATCATACACCAAAAATGAAACTCGATAATTTCGGTTTGTCTATGGTCAATATCATCCAACTTTCAAAAAATATTTAAATCCATCACCGGAGTATAAATGGATTGCAAAAATAAAAATTTATCAATTCGGAACTAGGCATACTTTGATCCCGAGATTCGGATACGTAGCCAATCGGAAACGATTCAACTCCACCCAAAAATATCTCTCGCGTTATTTGTAACGGTCAATATCATTAAAGTTTCAAATGATTTCAACTCGATCACCGAGTATAAATGGATTGCAAACCCAAACCCGATTTATCAATTTTGATCCAACGGACTTTGATCCCGAGGTCCGGGTACGTATTCAATCCGAAATGATTAGAATCCACCCAAATAAAATATCTCCGGTTATTCGTATCGGTTAATATAACCAAACTTTCAAAAGAATTGAACTCGTGCACCGGGGTGTTAATGAAATACAAAACTAGACTAAATTTATCAATTTTGAAATAAGGCGACTTTGGTTTCGAGATGCGGGTACGTAGGTAATCATAAAAGATTCGAGTCTACATTAATAAAACTTGATATTTTTTGTTAAGTCTACGGTAAGTATCATACACCAAAAATGAAACTCGATAATTTCTGGTTTGTCTATGGTCAATATCATCCAACTTTCAAAAAAAAATTTAAATCCATCACCGGAGTATAAATAGATTGCAAAAATAAAAATTTATCAATTCAGAACTACGCATACTTTGATCCCGTGTTCCAGATACGTAGCCTATCGAAATGATTCAACTCCACCCAAAAATATCTCTCGCGTTATTTGTAACGGTCAATATCATTAAAGTTTCAAATGAATTCAACTCGATCACCAGAGTATAAATAGATTGCAAACCCAAACCCGATTTCTCAATTTTGATCCAACGGACTTAGATCACGAGGCACAGGTACGTATTCAATCCGAAATGATTAGAATCCACCCAAATAAAATATCTCCGGTTATTCGTATCGGTTAATATAACCAAACTTTCAAAAGAATTGAACTCGTGCACCGGGGTGTTAAAGAAATACAAACCTAGACTAAATTTATCAATTTTGAAATAAGCTGACTTTGGTTCCGAGATCCGGTACGTAGGTAATCATAAAAGATTCGAGTACGCATTAATAAAACTTGATATTTTTTGTTAAGTCTACGGTAAGTATCATACACCAAAAATGAAACTCGATAATTTCTGGTTTGTCTATGGTCAATATCATCCAACTTTCAAAAAATATTTAAATCCATCACCAGAGTATAAATGGATTGCAAAAATAAAAATTTATCAATTCGGAACTAGGCATACTTTGATCCCGAGATTCGGATACGTAGCCAATCGGAAACGATTCAACTCCACCCAAAAATATCTCTCGCGTTATTTGTAACGGTCAATATCATTAAAGTTTCAAATGATTTCAACTCGATCACCGGAGTATAAATGGATTGCAAACCCAAACCCGATTTATCAATTTTGATCCAACGAGACTTTGATCCCGAGGTCCGGGTACGTATTCAATCCGAAATGATTAGAATCCACCCAAATAAAATATCTCCGGTTATTCGTATCGGTTAATATCACCAAACTTTCAAAAGAATTGAACTCATGCACCGGGGTGTTAATGAAATACAAAACTAGACTAAATTTATCAATTTTGAACTAAGCTGACTTTGGTTCCGAGATCTGGGTACGTAGGTAATCATAAAAGATTCGAGTCTACATTAATAAAACTTGATATTTTTTGTTAAGTCTACGGTAAGTATCATACACCAAAAATGAAACTCGATAATTTCTGGTTTGTCTATGGTCAATATCATCCAACTTTCAAAAAAAATTTAAATCCATCACCAGAGTATAAATAGATTGCAAAAATAAAAATTTATCAATTCAGAACTACGCATACTTTGATCCCGTGTTCCAGATACGTAGCCTATCGAAATGATTCAACTCCACCCAAAAATATCTCTCGCGTTATTTGTAACGGTCAATATCATTAAAGTTTCAAATGAATTCAACTCGATCACCAGAGTATAAATAGATTGCAAACCCAAACCCGATTTCTCAATTTTGATCCAACGGACTTAGATCACGAGGCACGGGTACGTATTCAATCCGAAATGATTAGAATCCACCCAAATAAAATATCTCCGGTTATTCGTATCGGTTAATATAACCAAACTTTCAAAAGAATTGAACTCGTGCACCGGGGTGTTAATGAAATACAAACCTAGACTAAATTTATCAATTTTGAAATAAGGCGACTTTGGTTCCGAGATCCCGGTACGTAGGTAATCATAAAAGATTCGAGTCTGCATTAATAAAACTTGATATTTTTTGTTAAGTCTACGGTAAGTATCATACACCAAAAATGAAAATCGATAATTTCTGGTTTGTCTATGGTCAATATCATCCAACTTTCAAAAAATATTTAAATCCATCACCAGAGTATAAATGGATTGCAAAAATAAAAATTTATCAATTCAGAACTAGGCATACTTTGATCCCGAGATTCGGATACGTAGCCAATCGGAAACGATTCAACTCCACCCAAAAATATCTCTCGCGTTATTTGTAACGGTCAATATCATTAAAGTTTCAAATGATTTCAACTCGATCACCGAGTATAAATGGATTGCAAACCCAAACCCGATTTATCAATTTTGATCCAACGGACTTTGATCCCGAGGTCCGGGTACGTATTCAATCCGAAATGATTAGAATCCACCAAAATAAAATATCTCCGGTTATTCGTAACGGTTAATATCACCAAACTTTCAAAAGAATTCAACTCATGCACCGGGGTGTTAATGAAATACAAAACCGGACTAAATTTATCAATGTTGAACTATGCTAAGTTTTGTTCCGAGATCCGGGTACGTAGGTAATCATAAAAGATTCGAATGCATTAATAAAACTTGATATTTTTTGTTAAGTCTACGGTAAGTATCATACACCAAAAATGAAACTCGATATTTTCTAGTTTGTCTATGGTCAATATCATCCAACTTTCAAAAAAAAAAATTAAATCCATCACCGAGTATAAATGGATTGCAAAAATAAAAATTATCAATTCGGAACTACGCATACTTTGATCTCGAGTTCCGGATACGTAGCCTATCGGAATGATTCAACTCCACCCAAAAATATCTCTCGCGTTATTTGTAACGGTCAATATCATTAAAGTTTCAAATGATTTCAACTCGATCACCGGAGTATAAATGGATTGCAAACCCAAACCCGATTTATCAATTTTGATCCAACAAACTTTGATCCCGAGGTATTCAATCCGAAATGATTAGAATCCACCCAAATAAAATATCTCCGGTTATTCGTATCGGTTAATATAACCAAACTTTCAAAAGAATTGAACTCGTGCACCAGGGTGTTAATGAAATACAAAACTAGACTAAATTTATCAATTTTAAAATAAGCTGACTTTGGTTCCGAGATCTGGGTAAGTAGGTAATCATAAAAGATTCGAGTCTACATTAATAAAACTTGATATTTTTTGTTAAGTCTACGGTAAGTATCATACACCAAAAATGAAACTCGATAATTTCTGGTTTGTCTATGGTCAATATCATCCAACTTTCAAAAAAAATTTAAATCCATCACCAGAGTATAAATAGATTGCAAAAATAAAAATTTATCAATTCGAACTACGCATACTTTGATCCCGTGTTCCAGATACGTAGCCTATCGGAATGATTCAACTCCACCCAAAAATATCTCTCGCGTTATTTGTAACGGTCAATATCATTAAAGTTTCAAATGAATTCAACTCGATCACCGGAGTATAAATAGATTGCAAACCCAAACCCGATTTCTCAATTTTGATCCAACGGACTTAGATCACGAGGCACGGGTACGTATTCAATCCGAAATGATTAGAATCCACCCAAATAAAATATCTCCGGTTATTCGTATCGGTTAATATAACCAAACTTTCAAAAGAATTGAACTCGTGCACCGGGGTGTTAATGAAATACAAACCTAGACTAAATTTATCAATTTTGAAATAAGTGACTTTGGTTCCGAGATCCCGGTACGTAGGTAATCATAAAAGATTCGAGTACGCATTAATAAAACTTGATATTTTTTGTTAAGTCTACGGTAAGTATCATACACCAAAAATGAAAATCGATAATTTACGGTTTGTCTATGGTCAATATCATCCAACTTTCAAAAAATATTTAAATCCATCACCGGAGTATAAATGGATTGCAAAAATAAAAATTTATCAATTCAGAACTAGGCATACTTTGATCCCGAGATTCGGATACGTAGCCAATCGGAAACGATTCAACTCCACCCAAAAATATCTCTCGCGTTATTTGTAACGGTCAATATCATTAAAGTTTCAAATGATTTCAACTCGATCACCAGAGTATAAATGGATTGCAAACCCAAACCCGATTTATCAATTTTGATCCAACGGACTTTGATCCCGAGGCCGGGTACGTATTCAATCCGAAATGATTAGAATCCACCAAAATAAAATATCTCCGGTTATTCGTAACGGTTAATATCACCAAACTTTCAAAAGAATTCAACTCATGCACCGGGGTGTTAATGAAATACAAACCCAGACTAAATTTATCAATGTTGAACTATGCTAAGTTTTGTTCCGAGATCCGGGTACGTAGGTAATCATAAAAGATTCGAATCGCATTAATAAAACTTGATATTTTTTGTTAAGTCTACGGTAAGTATCATACACCAAAAATGAAACTCGATATTTTCTAGTTTGTCTATGGTCAATATCATCCAACTTTCAAAAAAAAAATTAAATCCATCACCGGAGTATAAATGGATTGCAAAAATAAAAATTATCAATTCGGAACTACGCATACTTTGATCTCGAGTTCCGGATACGTAGCCTATCGGAATGATTCAACTCCACCCAAAAATATCTCTCGCGTTATTTGTAACGGTCAATATCATTAAAGTTTCAAATGATTTCAACTCGATCACCGAGTATAAATGGATTGCAAACCCAAACCCGATTTATCAATTTTGATCCAACAAACTTTGATCCCGAGGTATTCAATCCGAAATGATTAGAATCCACCCAAATAAAATATCTCCGGTTATTCGTATCGGTTAATATAACCAAACTTTCAAAAGAATTGAACTCGTGCACCGGGGTGTTAATGAAATACAAAACTAGACTAAATTTATCAATTTTAAAATAAGCCGACTTTGGTTCCGAGATGCGGGTACGTAGGTAATCATAAAAGATTCGAGTCTACATTAATAAAACTTGATATTTTTTGTTAAGTCTACGGTAAGTATCATACACCAAAAATGAAACTCGATAATTTCGGTTTGTCTATGGTCAATATCATCCAACTTTCAAAAAAAATTTAAATCCATCACCGGAGTATAAATAGATTGCAAAAATAAAAATTTATCAATTCAGAACTACGCATACTTTGATCCCGTGTTCCAGATACGTAGCCTATCGGAATGATTCAACTCCACCCAAAAATATCTCTCGCGTTATTTGTAACGGTCAATATCATTAAAGTTTCAAATGAATTCAACTCGATCACCGGAGTATAAATAGATTGCAAACCCAAACCCGATTTCTCAATTTTGATCCAACAGACTTAGATCACGAGGCCTGGGTACGTATTCAATCCGAAATGATTAGAATCCACCCAAATAAAATATCTCCGGTTATTCGTATCGGTTAATATAACCAAACTTTCAAAAGAATTGAACTCGTGCACCAGGGTGTTAATGAAATACAAACCTAGACTAAATTTATCAATTTTGAAATAAGCTGACTTTGGTTCCGAGATCCCGGTACGTAGGTAATCATAAAAGATTCGAGTCCGCATTAATAAAACTTGATATTTTTTGTTAAGTCTACGGTAAGTATCATACACCAAAAATGAAAATCGATAATTTCGGTTTGTCTATGGTCAATATCATCCAACTTTCAAAAAATATTTAAATCCATCACCGGAGTATAAATGGATTGCAAAAATAAAAATTTATCAATTCGGAACTAGGCATACTTTGATCCCGAGATTCGGATACGTAGCCAATCGGAAACGATTCAACTCCACCCAAAAATATCTCTCGCGTTATTTGTAACGGTCAATATCATTAAAGTTTCAAATGATTTCAACTCGATCACCGAGTATAAATGGATTGCAAACCCAAACCCGATTTATCAATTTTGATCCAACGGACTTTGATCCCGAGGTCCGGGTACGTATTCAATCCGAAATGATTAGAATCCACCAAAATAAAATATCTCCGGTTATTCGTAACGGTTAATATCACCAAACTTTCAAAAGAATTCAACTCATGCACCAGGGTGTTAATGAAATACAAAACCAGACTAAATTTATCAATGTTGAACTATGCTAAGTTTTGTTCCGAGATCCGGGTACGTAGGTAATCATAAAAGATTCGAATCTCATTAATAAAACTTGATATTTTTTGTTAAGTCTACGGTAAGTATCATACACCAAAAATGAAACTCGATATTTTCTAGTTTGTCTATGGTCAATATCATCCAACTTTCAAAAAAAAAATTAAATCCATCACCGGAGTATAAATGGATTGCAAAAATAAAAATTATCAATTCGGAACTACGCATACTTTGATCTCGAGTTCCGGATACGTAGCCTATCGGAATGATTCAACTCCACCCAAAAATATCTCTCGCGTTATTTGTAACGGTCAATATCATTAAAGTTTCAAATGATTTCAACTCGATCACCGGAGTATAAATGGATTGCAAACCCAAACCCGATTTATCAATTTTGATCCAACAAACTTTGATCCCGAGGTATTCAATCCGAAATGATTAGAATCCACCCAAATAAAATATCTCCGGTTATTCGTATCGGTTAATATAACCAAACTTTCAAAAGAATTGAACTCGTGCACCGGGGTGTTAATGAAATACAAAACTAGACTAAATTTATCAATTTTAAAATAAGCTGACTTTGGTTCCGAGATCCGGGTACGTAGGTAATCATAAAAGATTCGAGTCTACATTAATAAAACTTGATATTTTTTGTTAAGTCTACGGTAAGTATCATACACCAAAAATGAAACTCGATAATTTCGGTTTGTCTATGGTCAATATCATCCAACTTTCAAAAAAAAATTTAAATCCATCACCGGAGTATAAATAGATTGCAAAAATAAAAATTTATCAATTCAGAACTACGCATACTTTGATCCCGTGTTCCAGATACGTAGCCTATCGGAATGATTCAACTCCACCCAAAAATATCTCTCGCGTTATTTGTAACGGTCAATATCATTAAAGTTTCAAATGAATTCAACTCGATCACCGGAGTATAAATAGATTGCAAACCCAAACCCGATTTCTCAATTTTGATCCAACGGACTTAGATCACGAGGCACGGGTACGTATTCAATCCGAAATGATTAGAATCCACCCAAATAAAATATCTCCGGTTATTCGTATCGGTTAATATAACCAAACTTTCAAAAGAATTGAACTCGTGCACCGGGGTGTTAATGAAATACAAACCTAGACTAAATTTATCAATTTTGAAATAAGCCGACTTTGGTTCCGAGATCCGGTACGTAGGTAATCATAAAAGATTCGAGTACGCATTAATAAAACTTGATATTTTTTGTTAAGTCTACGGTAAGTATCATACACCAAAAATGAAAATCGATAATTTTGGTTTGTCTATGGTCAATATCATCCAACTTTCAAAAAATATTTAAATCCATCACCGGAGTATAAATGGATTGCAAAAATAAAAATTTATCAATTCGGAACTAGGCATACTTTGATCCCGAGATTCGGATACGTAGCCAATCGGAAACGATTCAACTCCACCCAAAAATATCTCTCGCGTTATTTGTAACGGTCAATATCATTAAAGTTTCAAATGATTTCAACTCGATCACCGGAGTATAAATGGATTGCAAACCCAAACCCGATTTATCAATTTTGATCCAACGGACTTTGATCCCGAGGTCCGGGTACGTATTCAATCCGAAATGATTAGAATCCACCAAAATAAAATATCTCCGGTTATTCGTAACGGTTAATATCACCAAACTTTCAAAAGAATTCAACTCATGCACCAGGGTGTTAATGAAATACAAAACCAGACTAAATTTATCAATGTTGAACTATGCTAAGTTTTGTTCCGAGATCCGGGTACGTAGGTAATCATAAAAGATTCGAATGCATTAATAAAACTTGATATTTTTTGTTAAGTCTACGGTAAGTATCATACACCAAAAATGAAACTCGATATTTTCTAGTTTGTCTATGGTCAATATCATCCAACTTTCAAAAAAAAAAATTAAATCCATCACCGGAGTATAAATGGATTGCAAAAATAAAAATTATCAATTCGGAACTACGCATACTTTGATCTCGAGTTCCGGATACGTAGCCTATCGGAATGATTCAACTCCACCCAAAAATATCTCTCGCGTTATTTGTAACGGTCAATATCATTAAAGTTTCAAATGATTTCAACTCGATCACCGAGTATAAATGGATTGCAAACCCAAACCCGATTTATCAATTTTGATCCAACAAACTTTGATCCCGAGGTATTCAATCCGAAATGATTAGAATCCACCCAAATAAAATATCTCCGGTTATTCGTATCGGTTAATATAACCAAACTTTCAAAAGAATTGAACTCGTGCACCAGGGTGTTAATGAAATACAAAACTAGACTAAATTTATCAATTTTAAAATAAGCTGACTTTGGTTCCGAGATCCCGGTACGTAGGTAATCATAAAAGATTCGAGTCTGCATTAATAAAACTTGATATTTTTTGTTAAGTCTACGGTAAGTATCATACACCAAAAATGAAACTCGATAATTTTGGTTTGTCTATGGTCAATATCATCCAACTTTCAAAAAAAATTTAAATCCATCACCGAGTATAAATAGATTGCAAAAATAAAAATTTATCAATTCGAACTACGCATACTTTGATCCCGTGTTCCAGATACGTAGCCTATCGGAATGATTCAACTCCACCCAAAAATATCTCTCGCGTTATTTGTAACGGTCAATATCATTAAAGTTTCAAATGAATTCAACTCGATCACCGGAGTATAAATAGATTGCAAACCCAAACCCGATTTCTCAATTTTGATCCAACGTACTTAGATCACGAGGCACCGGGTACGTATTCAATCCGAAATGATTAGAATCCACCCAAATAAAATATCTCCGGTTATTCGTATCGGTTAATATAACCAAACTTTCAAAAGAATTGAACTCGTGCACCGGGGTGTTAATGAAATACAAACCTAGACTAAATTTATCAATTTTGAAATAAGCCGACTTTGGTTCCGAGATCCGGTACGTAGGTAATCATAAAAGATTCGAGTCCGCATTAATAAAACTTGATATTTTTTGTTAAGTCTACGGTAAGTATCATACACCAAAAATGAAAATCGATAATTTTCGGTTTGTCTATGGTCAATATCATCCAACTTTCAAAAAATATTTAAATCCATCACCGAGTATAAATGGATTGCAAAAATAAAAATTTATCAATTCAGAACTAGGCATACTTTGATCCTGAGATTCAGATACGTAGCCAATCGGAAACGATTCAACTCCACCCAAAAATATCTCTCGCGTTATTTGTAACGGTCAATATCATTAAAGTTTCAAATGATTTCAACTCGATCACGGAGTATAAATGGATTGCAAACCCAAACCCGATTTATCAATTTTGATCCAACGATACTTTGATCCCGAGGTCCGGGTACGTATTCAATCCGAAATGATTAGAATCCACCAAAATAAAATATCTCCGGTTATTCGTAACGGTTAATATCACCAAACTTTCAAAAGAATTCAACTCATGCACCGGGGTGTTAATGAAATACAAAACCGGACTAAATTTATCAATGTTGAACTATGCTAAGTTTTGTTCCGAGATCCGGGTACGTAGGTAATCATAAAAGATTCGAATCGCATTAATAAAACTTGATATTTTTTGTTAAGTCTACGGTAAGTATCATACACCAAAAATGAAACTCGATATTTTCTAGTTTGTCTATGGTCAATATCATCCAACTTTCAAAAAAAAAAATTAAATCCATCACCGGAGTATAAATGGATTGCAAAAATAAAAATTATCAATTCGGAACTACGCATACTTTGATCTCGAGTTCCGGATACGTAGCCTATCGGAATGATTCAACTCCACCCAAAAATATCTCTCGCGTTATTTGTAACGGTCAATATCATTAAAGTTTCAAATGATTTCAACTCGATCACCGAGTATAAATGGATTGCAAACCCAAACCCGATTTATCAATTTTGATCCAACAAACTTTGATCCCGAGGTATTCAATCCGAAATGATTAGAATCCACCCAAATAAAATATCTCCGGTTATTCGTATCGGTTAATATAACCAAACTTTCAAAAGAATTGAACTCGTGCACCGGGGTGTTAATGAAATACAAAACTAGACTAAATTTATCAATTTTAAAATAAGCCGACTTTGGTTCCGAGATCCGGGTACGTAGGTAATCATAAAAGATTCGAGTCTACATTAATAAAACTTGATATTTTTTGTTAAGTCTACGGTAAGTATCATACACCAAAAATGAAACTCGATAATTTCGGTTTGTCTATGGTCAATATCATCCAACTTTCAAAAAAAAATTTAAATCCATCACTAGAGTATAAATAGATTGCAAAAATAAAAATTTATCAATTCGAACTACGCATACTTTGATCCCGTGTTCCAGATACGTAGCCTATCGGAATGATTCAACTCCACCCAAAAATATCTCTCGCGTTATTTGTAACGGTCAATATCATTAAAGTTTCAAATGAATTCAACTCGATCACCGGAGTATAAATAGATTGCAAACCCAAACCCGATTTCTCAATTTTGATCCAACGGACTTAGATCACGAGGCACGGGTACGTATTCAATCCGAAATGATTAGAATCCACCCAAATAAAATATCTCCGGTTATTCGTATCGGTTAATATAACCAAACTTTCAAAAGAATTAAACTCGTGCACCGGGGTGTTAATGAAATACAAACCTAGACTAAATTTATCAATTTTGAAATAAGCTGACTTTGGTTCCGAGATCTGGGTACGTAGGTAATCATAAAAAATTCGAGTCTGCATTAATAAAACTTGATATTTTTTGTTAAGTCTACGGTAAGTATCATACACCAAAAATGAAACTCGATAATTTCGGTTTGTCTATGGTCAATATCATCCAACTTTCAAAAAAAATTTAAATCCATCACTAGAGTATAAATAGATTGCAAAAATAAAAATTTATCAATTCGAACTACGCATACTTTGATCCCGAGTTCCGGATACGTAGCCTATCGGAATGATTCAACTCCACCCAAAAATATCTCTCGCGTTATTTGTAACGGTCAATATCATTAAAGTTTCAAATGAATTCAACTCGATCACCGGAGTATAAATAGATTGCAAACCCAAACCCGATTTCTCAATTTTGATCCAACGGACTTAGATCACGAGGCACGGGTACGTATTCAATCCGAAATGATTAGAATCCACCCAAATAAAATATCTCCGGTTATTCGTATCGGTTAATATAACCAAACTTTCAAAAGAATTGAACTCGTGCACCGGGGTGTTAATGAAATACAAACCTAGACTAAATTTATCAATTTTGAAATAAGCCGACTTTGGTTCCGAGATCCCGTACGTAGGTAATCATAAAAGATTCGAGTACGCATTAATAAAACTTGATATTTTTTGTTAAGTCTACGGTAAGTATCATACACCAAAAATGAAACTCGATAATTTTCGGTTTGTCTATGGTCAATATCATCCAACTTTCAAAAAATATTTAAATCCATCACCGAGTATAAATGGATTGCAAAAATAAAAATTTATCAATTCGAACTAGGCATACTTTGATCCCGAGATTCGGATACGTAGCCAATCGGAAACGATTCAACTCCACCCAAAAATATCTCTCGCGTTATTTGTAACGGTCAATATCATTAAAGTTTCAAATGATTTCAACTCGATCACCGGAGTATAAATGGATTGCAAACCCAAACCCGATTTATCAATTTTGATCCAACGGACTTTGATCCCGAGGTCCGGGTACGTATTCAATCCGAAATGATTAGAATCCACCCAAATAAAATATCTCGGTTATTCGTATCGGTTAATATAACAAAACTTTCAAAAGAATTGAACTCGTGCACCGGGGTGTTAATGAAATACAAAACTAGACTAAATTTATCAATTTTGAAATAAGCCGACTTTGGTTCCGAGATCCGGGTACGTAGGTAATCATAAAAAATTCGAGTCCGCATTAATAAAACTTGATATTTTTTGTTAAGTCTACGGTAAGTATCATACACCAAAAATGAAACTCGATAATTTTCGGTTTGTCTATGGTCAATATCATCCAACTTTCAAAAAAAAATTAAATCCATCAACGAGAGTATAAATGGATTGCAAAAATAAAAATTTATCAATTTAGAACTAGGCATACTTTGATCTCGAGATTCGGATACGTAGCCAATCGGAAACGATTCAACTCGACCCAAAAATATCTCTCGCGTTATTTGTAACGGTCAATATCATTAAAGTTTCAAATGATTTCAACTCGATCACCAGAGTATAAATGGATTGCAAACCCAAACCCGATTTATCAATTTTGATCCAACGGACTTAGATCACGAGGTCCGGGTATGTATTCAATCCGAAATAATTAGAATCCACCCAAATAAAATATCTCCGGTTATTCGTAACGGTTAATATAACCAAACTTTCAAAAGAAATCAACTCGTACACCATGGTGTTAATGAAATACAAAACCGGACTAAATTTATAAATGTTGAACTACGCCGACTTTGGTTCCGAGATCCGGGTACGTAGGTAATCATAAAAGATTCGAGTCTACATTAATAAAACTTGATATTTTTTGTTAAGTCTACGGTAAGTATCATACACCAAAAATTAAACTCGATATTTTCTCGATTTGTTTATGGTCAATATCATAAACAACTTTCAAAAAAAAATTAAATCCATCACCAGGTATAAATGGATTGCAAAAATAAAAATTTATCAATTCGGAACTATGCATACTTTGATCCCCAGTTCCGGATACGTAGCCAATCGGAATGATTCAACTCCACCCAAAAATATCTCTCGCGTTATTTGTAACGGTCAATATCATTAAAGTTTCAAATGAATTCAACTCGATCACCGAGAGTATAAATGGATTGCAAACCCAAACCCGATTTATCAATTTTGATCCAACGGACTTAGATCACGAGGTCCGGGTATGTATTCAATCCGAAATAATTAGAATCCACCCAAATAAAATATCTCCGGTTATTCGTATCGGTTAATATAACCAAACTTTCAAAAGAATTGAACTCGTGCACCAGGGTGTTAATGAAATACAAAACTAGACTAAATTTATCAATTTTCTAATAAGTCGACTTTGGTTCCGAGATCCCGTACGTAGGTAATCATAAAAGATTCGAGTCTGCATTAATAAAACTTGATATTTTTTGTTAAGTCTACGGTAATTATCATACACCAAAAATGAAACTCGATATTTTCTGATTTGTCTATAGTCAATATCATCCAACTTTCAAAAAAAATTTAAATCCATCACCAGAGTATAATTGGATTGCAAAAATAAAAATTTATCAATTCAGAACTAGGCATACTTTGATCCCGAGATTCGGATACGTAGCCAATCGGAAACGATTCAACTCCACCCAAAAATATCTCTCGCGTTATTTGCAACGGTCAATATCATTAAAGTTTCAAATGATTTCAACTCGATCACCGAGTATAAATGGATTGCAAACCCAAACCCGATTTATCAATTTTGATCCAACGAGACTTTGATCCCGAGGTCCGGGTACGTATTCAATCCGAAATGATTAGAATCCACCCAAATAAAATATCTCCGGTTATTCGTAATGGTTAATATCACCAAACTTTCAAAAGAATTCAACTCGTGTACCAAGGTGTTAATGAAATACAAAACCAGACTAAATTTATCAATGTTGAACTACGCTGACTTTTGTTCTGAGATCCGGGTACGTAGGTAATCATAAAAGATTCGAGTCTGCATTAATAAAACTTGATATTTTTTGTTAAGTCTACGGTAAGTATCATACACCAAAAATGAAACTCGATATTTTCTGGTTTGTCTATGGTCAATATCATCCAACTTTTGAAAAAAAATTAAATCCATCACCAGAGTATAAATGGATTGCAAAAATAAAAATTTATCAATTCAGAACTAGGCATACTTTGATCCCGAGATTCGGATACATAGCCAATCGGAAATGATTCAACTCCACCCAAAAATATCTCTCGTGTTATTTGTAACGGTCAATATCATTAAAGTTTCAAATGAATTCAACTCGATCACCGGAGTATAAATGGATTGCAAACCCAAACCCGATTTATCAATTTTGATCCAACAGACTTAGATCACGAGGTCTGGGTATGTATTCAATCCGAAATAATTAGAATCCACCCAAATAAAATATCTCCGGTTATTCGTAACGGTTAATATCACCAAACTTTCAAAAGAATTGAACTCGTGTACCAGGGTGTTAATGAAATATAAAACCAGACTAAATTTATCAATGTTGAACTACGCTGACATTGGTTCCGAGATCTGGGTCTGTAGGTAATCATAAAAGATCCGAGTGTGCATTAATAAAACTTGATATTTTTTTGTCAAGTCTACGGTAAGTATCATACACCAAAAATGAAACTCGATATTTTCTGTTTTGTCTATGGTCAATATCATCCAACTTTCAAAAAAAATTTAAATCCATCACCAGAGTATAAATGGATTGCACAAATAAAAGTTTACCAATTCAGAACTAGGCATACTTTGATCCCGAGATTCGGATACGTAGCCAATCGGAAACGATTCAACTCCACCCAAAAATATCTCTCGCGTTATTTGTAACGGTCAATATCATTAAAGTTTCAAATGATTTCAACTCGATCACCGAGTATAAATGGATTGCAAACCCAAACCCGATTTATCAATTTTGATCCAACGAGACTTTGATCCCGAGGTCCGGGTACGTATTCAATCCGAAATGATTAGAATCCACCCAAATAAAATATCTCCGGTTATTCGTAATGGTTAATATCACCAAACTTTCAAAAGAATTCAACTCGTGTACCAAGGTGTTAATGAAATACAAAACCAGACTAAATTTATCAATGTTGAACTACGCCGACTTTGGTTCGAGATCCGGGTACATAGGTAATCATAAAAGATTCGAGTACGCATTAATAAAACTTGATATTTTTTGTTAAGTCTACGGTAAGTATCATACACCAAAAATGAAACTCGATATTTTCTGGTTTGTCTATGGTCAATATCATCCAACTTTTGAAAAAAAATTAAATCCATCACCAGAGTATAAATGGATTACAAAAATAAATATTTATCAATTCAGAACTAGGCATACTTTGATCCCGAGATTCGGATACATAGCCAATCGGAAATGATTCAACTCCACCCAAAAATATCTCTCGTGTTATTTGTAACGGTCAATATCATTAAAGTTTCAAATGAATTCAACTCGATCACGAGAGTATAAATGGATTGCAAACCCAAACCCGATTTATCAATTTTGATCCAACGGACTTAGATCACGAGGTCACGGGTATGTATTCAATCCGAAATAATTAGAATCCACCCAAATAAAATATCTCCGGTTATTCGTAACGGTTAATATAACCAAACTTTCAAAAGAAATCAACTCGTACACCATGGTGTTAATGAAATACAAAACCGGACTAAATTTATAAATGTTGAACTACGCTGACTTTGGTTCCGAGATCCGGGTACGTAGGTAATCATAAAAGATTCGAGTCTACATTAATAAAACTTGATATTTTTTGTTAAGTCTACGGTAAGTATCATACACCAAAAATGAAACTCGATATTTTCTGGTTTGTCTATGGTCAATATCATCCAACTTTTGAAAAAAAATTAAATCCATCACCAGAGTATAAATGGATTGCAAAAATAAAAATTTATCAATTCAGAACTAGGCATACTTTTATCCCGAGATTCGGATACATAGCTTATCGGAAATGATTCAACTCCACCCAAAAATATCTCTCGTGTTATTTGTAACGGTCAATATCATTAAAGTTTCAAATGAATTCAACTCGATCACCGAGTATAAATGGATTGCAAACCCAAACCCGATTTATCAATTTTGATCCAACGGACTTAGATCCCGAGGTCGGGTATGTATTCAATCCGAAATGATTAGAATCCACCCAAATAAAATATCTCCGGTTATTCGTAACGGTTAATATCACCAAACTTTCAAAAGAATTCAACTCGTGCACCGGGGTGCTAATGAAATATAAAACCGGACTAAATTTATCAATGTTGAACTACGGCGACTTTGGTTCCGAGATCCGGGTACGTAGGTAATCATAAAAGATTCGAGTCTGCATTAATAAAACTTGATATTTTTTGTTAAGTCTACGGTAAGTATTATACACCAAAAATGAAACTCGATATTTTCTGGTTTGTCTATGGTCAATATCATCCAACTTTTAAAAAAAAATTAAATCCATCACGAGAGTATAAATGGATTGCAAAAATAAAAATTTATCAATTCAGAATTACGCATACTTTGATCCCGAGTTGGATACGTAGCCAATCGGAATGATTCAACTCCACCCAAAAATATCTCTCGCGTTATTTGTAACGGTCAATATCATTAAAGTTTCAAACGAATTCAACTCGATCACCGAGTATAAATAGATTGCAAACCCAAACCCGATTTATCAATTTTGATCCAACAGACTTAGATCCCGAGGTCTGGGTACGTATTCAATTCGAAATGATTAGAATCCAAACAAACAAAATATCTCCCGTTATTCGTAACGGTTAATATCACCAAACATTGAAAAGAATTCAATTCGTGCACCGGGGTGTTAATGAAATACAAAACCATACTAAATTTATCAATTTTGAACTACGCTGACATTTGTTCCTAGATCTGGGTACGTAGGTAATCATTAAACATTCGAGTTTGCATTAATAAAACTTGATATTTTTCGTTAAGTCTACGGTAAGTATCATACACCAAAAATTAAACTCGATATTTTCTGTTTTATCTATGGTCAATATCCTCCAACTTTCAAAAAAAATTTAAATCCATCACCAGAGTATAAATGGATTGAAAAAATAAAAATTTATCAATTCAGAACTAGGCATACTTTGATCCCGAGATTCGGATACATAGCCAATCGGAAACGATTCAACTCCACCCAAAAATATCTCTCGTGTTATTTGTAACGGTCAATATCATTAAAGTTTCAAATGATTTCAACTCGATCACCGAGTATAAATGGATTGCAAACCCAAACCCGATTTATCAATTTTGATCCAACAGACTTTGATCCCGAGGTCCGGGTACGTATTCAATTCGAAATGATTAGAATCCAACCAAATAAAATATCTCCGATTATTCGTAACGGTTAATATCACCAAACTTTCAAAAGAATTCAACTCGTGCACCAGGGTGTTAATGAAATACAAAACCAGACTAAATTTATCAATGTTGAACTACGCTGACATTTGTTCCTAGATCTGGGTACTTAGGTAATCATTAAACATTCGAGTTTGCATTAATAAAACTTGATATTTTTCGTTAAGTCTACGGTAAGTATCATACACAAAAAATGAAACTCGATATTTTCTGTTTTATCTATGGTCAATATCATCCAACTTTCAAAAAAAAATTAAATCCATCACCGGAGTATAAATGGATTGCAAAAATAAAAATTTATCAATTCGGAACTAGGCATACTTTGATCCCGAGATTCGGATACGTAGCCAATCGGAAACGATTCAACTCCACCCAAAAATATCTCTCGCGTTATTTGTAGGTCAATATCATTAAAGTTTCAAATGAATTCAACTCGATCACCAGAGTATAAATGGATTGCAAACCCAAACCCGATTTATCAATTTTGATCCAACAGACTTTGATCCCGAGGTCCGGGTACGTATTCAATCCGAAATGATTAGAATCCAACCAAATAAAATATCTCCGATTATTCGTAACGGTTAATATCACCAAACTTTCAAAAGAATTCAACTCGTGCACCGGGGTGTTAATGAAATACAAAACCAGACTAAATTTATCAATGTTGAACTACGGCGACATTTGTTCCTAGATCCGGGTACTTAGGTAATCATTAAAGATTCGAGTTTGCATTAATAAAACTTGATATTTTTCGTTAAGTCTACGGTAAGTATCATACACAAAAAATGAAACTCGATATTTTTGTTTTATCTATGGTCAATATCATCCAACTTTCAAAAAAAAATTAAATCCATCACCGGAGTATAAATGGATTGCAAAAATAAAAATTTATCAATTCGAACTAGGCATACTTTGATCCCGAGATTCGGATACGTAGCCAATCGGAAACGATTCAACTCCACCCAAAAATATCTCTCGCGTTATTTGTAGGTCAATATCATTAAAGTTTCAAATGAATTCAACTCGATCACCAGAGTATAAATGGATTGCAAACCCAAACCCGATTTATCAATTTTGATCCAACAGACTTTGATCCCGAGGTCCGGGTACGTATTCAATCCGGAATGATTAGAATCGACCCAAATAAAATATCTCCGATTATTCGTAACGGTTAATATCATCAAACTTTCAAAAGAATTCAACTCGTGCACCAGGGTGTTAATGAAATACAAAACCAGACTAAATTTTTCAATGTTGAACTACGCTGACTTTGGTTCCGAGATCCGGGTACGTAGGTAATCATAAAAGATTCGAGTCTGCATTAATAAAACTTGATATTTTTTGTTAAGTCTACGGTAAGTATTATACACCAAAAATGAAACTCGATATTTTTCGGTTTGTCTATGGTCAATATCATCCAACTTTTAAAAAAAAATTAAATCCATCACGAGAGTATAAATGGATTGCAAAAATAAAAATTTATCAATTCGGAATTACGCATACTTTGATCCCGAGTTGGATACGTAGCCAATCGGAATGATTCAACTCCACCCAAAAATATCTCTCGCGTTATTTGTAACGGTCAATATCATTAAAGTTTCAAACGAATTCAACTCGATCACCTGAGTATAAATAGATTGCAAACCCAAACCCGATTTATCAATTTTGATCCAACAGACTTAGATCCCGAGGTCTGGGTACGTATTCAATTCGAAATGATTAGAATCCAAACAAACAAAATATCTCCCGTTATTCGTAACGGTTAATATCACCAAACATTGAAAAGAATTCAATTCGTGCACCAGGGTGTTAATGAAATACAAAACCATACTAAATTTATCAATTTTGAACTACGCTGACATTTGTTCCTAGATCTGGGTACGTAGGTAATCATTAAACATTCGAGTTTGCATTAATAAAACTTGATATTTTTCGTTAAGTCTACGGTAAGTATCATACACCAAAAATTAAACTCGATATTTTCTGTTTTATCTATGGTCAATATCCTCCAACTTTCAAAAAAAATTTAAATCCATCACCAGAGTATAAATGGATTGCAAAAATAAAAATTTATCAATTCAGAACTAGGCATACTTTGATCCCGAGATTCGGATACATAGCGAATCGGAAACGATTCAACTCCACCCAAAAATATCTCTCGCGTTATTTGTAACGGTCAATATCATTAAAGTTTCAAATGATTTCAACTCGATCACCAGAGTATAAATGGATTGCAAACCCAAACCCGATTTATCAATTTTGATCCAACGAGACTTTGATCCCGAGGTCCGGTACGTATTCAATCCGAAATGATTAGAATCCAACCAAATAAAATATCTCCGGTTATTCGTAACGGTTAATATCACCAAACTTTCAAAAGAATTCAACTCATGCACCAGGGTGTTAATGAAATACAAAACCAGACTAAATTTATCAATGTTGAACTACGTTGACATTTGTTCCTAGATCTGGGTACTTAGGTAATCATTAAAGATTCGAGTTTGCATTAATAAAACATGATATTTTTCGTTAAGTCTACGGTAAGTATCATACACAAAAAATGAAACTCGATATTTTCTGTTTTATCTATGGTCAATATCATCCAACTTTCAAAAAAAATTTAAATCCATCACCAGAGTATAAATGGATTGCAAAAATAAAAATTTATCAATTCAGAACTACGCATACTTTGATCCCGAGATTCGGATACATAGCCAATCGGAAACGATTCAACTCCACCCAAAAATATCTCTCGCGTTATTTGTAACGGTCAATATCATTAAAGTTTCAAATGATTTCAACTCGATCACCAGAGTATAAATGGATTGCAAACCCAAACCCGATTTATCAATTTTGATCCAACGGACTTTGATCCCGAGGTCCGGGTACGTATTCAATCCGAAATGATTAGAATCCAACCAAATAAAATATCTCCGGTTATTCGTAACGGTTAATATCACAAAACTTTCAAAAGAATTCAACTCGTGCACCAGGGTGTTAATGAAATACAAAACGAGACTAAATTTATCAATGTTGAACTATGCTCACATTTGTTCCTAGATCTGGGTACTTAGGTAATCATTAAAGATTCGAGTTTGCATTAATAAAACTTGATATTTTTCGTTAAGTCTACGGTAAGTATCATACACAAAAAATGAAACTCGATATTTTCTGTTTTATGTATGGTCAATATCATCCAACTTTCAAAAAAAAATTAAATCCATCACCGAGTATAAATGGATTGCAAAAATAAAAATTTATCAATTCGAACTAGGCATACTTTGATCCCGAGATTCGGATACGTAGCCAATCGGAAACGATTCAACTCCACCCAAAAATATCTCTCGCGTTATTTGTAGGTCAATATCATTAAAGTTTCAAATGAATTCAACTCGATCACCAGAGTATAAATGGATTGCAAACCCAAACCCGATTTATCAATTTTGATCCAACAGACTTTGATCCCGAGGTCCGGGTACGTATTCAATCCGGAATGATTAGAATCCACCCAAATAAAATATCTCCGATTATTCGTAACGGTTAATATCATCAAACTTTCAAAAGAATTCAACTCGTGCACCAGGGTGTTAATGAAATACAAAACCAGACTAAATTTATCAATGTTGAACTACGCTGACTTTGGTTCCGAGATCCGGGTACGTAGGTAATCATAAAAGATTCGAGTACGCATTAATAAAACTTGATATTTTTTGTTAAGTCTACGGTAAGTATCATACACCAAAAATGAAACTCGATATTTTCTGTTTTGTCTATGGTCAATATCATCCAACTTTCAAAAAAAAATTAAATCCATCACCAGAGTATAAATGGATTGCAAAAATAAAAATTTATCAATTCAGAACTAGGCATACTTTGATCCCGAGATTCGGATACGTAGCCAATTGGAAATGATTCAACTCCACCCAAAAATATCTCTCGCGTTATTTGTAGGTCAATATCATTAAAGTTTCAAATGAATTCAACTCGATCACCAGAGTATAAATGGATTGCAAACCCAAACCCGATTTATCAATTTTGATCCAACAGACTTTGATCCCGAGGTCCGGGTACGTATTCAATCCGAAATGATTAGAATCCAACCAAATAAAATATCTCCGGTTATTCGTAACGGTTAATATCACCAAACTTTCAAAAGAATTCAACTCGTGCACCAGGGTGTTAATGAAATACAAAACCAGACTAAATTTATCAATGTTGAAATACGCCGACATTTGTTCCTAGATCCGGGTACTTAGGTAATCATTAAAGATTCGAGTTTGCATTAATAAAACTTGATATTTTTCGTTAAGTCTACGGTAAGTATCATACACAAAAAATGAAACTCGATATTTTCTCGTTTTATCTATGGTCAATATCATCCAACTTTCAAAAAAAAATTAAATCCATCACCGAGTATAAATGGATTGCAAAAATAAAAATTTATCAATTCGGAACTAGGCATACTTTGATCCCGAGATTCGGATACGTAGCCAATCGGAAACGATTCAACTCCACCCAAAAATATCTCTCGCGTTATTTGTAGGTCAATATCATTAAAGTTTCAAATGAATTCAACTCGATCACCAGAGTATAAATGGATTGCAAACCCAAACCCGATTTATCAATTTTGATCCAACAGACTTTGATCCCGAGGTCAGGGTACATATTCAATCCGGAATGATTAGAATCCACCCAAATAAAATATCTCTGGTTATTCTTAACGGTTAATATCACCAAACTTTCAAAAGAATTCAACTCGTGCACCAGGGTGTTAATGAAATACAAAACCAGACTAAATTTATCAATGTTGAACTACGCTGACATATGTTCCTAGATCTGGGTACTTAGGTAATCATTAAAGATTCGAGTTTGCATTAATAAAACATGATATTTTTCGTTAAGTCTACGGTAAGTATCATACACAAACAATGAAACTCAATATTTTCTGTTTTATCTATGGTCAATATCCTCCATCTTTCAAAAAAAAATTTAATCCATCACCAGAGTATAAATGGATTGCAAAAATAAAAATTTATCAATTCAGAACTAGGCATACTTTGATCCCGAGATTCGGATACATAGCCAATCGGAAACGATTCAACTCCACCCAAAAATATCTCTCGCGTTATTTGTAACGGTCAATATCATTAAAGTTTCAAATGATTTCAACTCGATCACCAGAGTATAAATGGATTGCAAACCCAAACCCGATTTATCAATTTTCATCCAACAGACTTTGATCCCGTGGTCCGGGTACGTATTCAATCCGAAATGATTAGAATCCAACCAAATAAAATATCTCCGGTTATTCGTAACGGTTAATATCACCAAACTTTCAAAAGAATTCAACTCGTGCACCAGGGTGTTAATGAAATACAAAACCAGACTAAATTTATCAATGTTGAACTACGCTGACATTTGTTCCTAGATCTGGGTACTTAGGTAATCATTAAAGATTCGAGTTTGCATTAATAAAACTTGATATTTTTCGTTAAGTCTACGGTAAGTATCATACACAAAAAATGAAACTCGATATTTTCTGTTTTATCTATGGTCAATATCATCCAACTTTCAAAAAAAAATTAAATCCATCACCAGAGTATAAATGGATTGCAAAAATAAAAATTTATCAATTCAGAACTAGGCATACTTTGATCCCGAGATTCGGATACGTAGCCAATCGGAAACGATTCAACTCCACCCAAAAAATATCTCTCGCGTTATTTGTAGGTCAATATCATTAAAGTTTCGGATGAATTCAACTCGATCACGGAGTATAAATGGATTGCAAACCCAAACCCGATTTATCAATTTTGATCCAAACGTACTTTGATCCCGAGGTCCGGTACGTATTCAATCCGAATGATTAGAATCCACCCAAATAAAATATCTCCAGTTATTCGTAACGGTTAATATCATCAAACTTTCAAAAGAATTCAACTCGTGCACTGTGGTGTTAATGAAATACAAAACCAGACTAAATTTATCAATGTTGAACTACGCCGACTTTGGTTCCGAGATCCGGTACGTAGGTAATCATAAAAGATTCGAGTAATCGCATTAATAAAACTTGATATTTTTTGTTAAGTCTACGGTAAGTATCATACACCAAAAATGAAACTCGATATTTTCTCGGTTTGTCTATGGTCAATATCATCCAACTTTTAAAAAAAAATTAAATCCATCACCATAATATAAATGGATTGCAAAAATAAAAATTGCAAAAATAAAAATTTATCAATTCAGTAACTAGGCATACTTTGATCCCGAGATTCGGATACGTAGCCAATCGGAAACGATTCAACTCCACCCAAAAATATCTCTCGCGTTATTTGTAACGGTCAATATCATTAAAGTTTCAAATGATTTCAACTCGATCACAGTATAAATGGATTGCAAACCCAAACCCGATTTATCAATTTTGATCCAACGTACTTTGATCCCGAGGTCCGGTACGTATTCAATCCGAAATGATTAGAATCCAACCAAATAAAATATCTCCGGTTATTCGTAACGGTTAATATCACAAAACTTTCAAAAGAATTCAACTCGTGCACCGGGGTGTTAATGAAATACAAAACAAGACTAAATTTATCAATGTTGAACTACGCCGACATTTTTTCCTAGATCCGGGTACTTAGGTAATCATTAAAGATTCGAGTTTGCATTAATAAAACTTGATATTTTTCGTTAAGTCTACGGTAAGTATCATACACAAAAAATGAAACTCGATATTTTCCGTTTTATCTATGGTCAATATCATCCAACTTTCAAAAAAAAAATTAAATCCATCACCGGAGTATAAATGGATTGTAAAAATAAAAATTTATCAATTCGAACTAGGCATACTTTGATCCCGAGATTCGGATACGTAGCCAATCGGAAACGATTCAACTCCACCCAAAAATATCTCTCGCGTTATTTGTAGGTCAATATCATTAAAGTTTCAAATGAATTCAACTCGATCACCGCAGTATAAATGGACCGCAAACCCAAACCCGATTTATCAATTTTGATCCAACGACTTTGATCCTAGGAGGTCCGGTACGTATTCAATCCGGAATGATTAGAATCCACCCAAATAAAATATCTCCGGTTATTCGTAACGGTTAATATGATCAAACTTTCAAAAGAATTCAACTCGTGCACTGTGGTGTTAATGAAATACAAACCGACTAAATTTATCAATGTTGAACTACGCTGACTTTGGTTCCGAGATCCGGGTACGTAGGTAATCATAAAAGATTCGAGTCTGCATTATTAAAACTTGATATTTTTTGTTAAGTCTACGGTAAGTATCATACACCAAAAATGAAACTCGATATTTTCTCGGTTTTGTCTATGGTCAATATCATCCAACTTTTTAAAAAAAAATTAAATCCATCACCATAATATAAATGGATTGCAAAAATAAAAATTGCAAAAATAAAAATTTATCAATAACTAGGCATACTTTGATCCCGAGATTCGGATACGTAGCCAATCGGAAACGATTCAACTCCACCCAAAAATATCTCTCGCGTTATTTGTAACGGTCAATATCAATAAAGTTTCAAATGATTTCAACTCGATCACCGAGTATAAATGGATTGCAAACCCAAACCCGATTTATCAATTTTGATCCAACGGACTTTGATCCCGAGGTCCGGCACGTATTCAATCCGAAATGATTAGAATCCAACCAAATAAAATATCTCCGGTTATTCGTAACGGTTAATATCACAAAACTTTCAAAAGAATTCAACTCGTGCACCGGGGTGTTAATGAAATACAAAACAAGACTAAATTTATCAATGTTGAACTACGCCGACATTTGTTCCTAGATCTCGGGTACTTAGGTAATCATTAAAGATTCGAGTTTGCATTAATAAAACTTGATATTTTTCGTTAAGTCTACGGTAAGTATCATACACAAAAAATGAAACTCGATATTTTCTCGTTTTATCTATGGTACAATATCATCCAACTTTCAAAAAAAAATTAAATCCATCACGAGTATAAATGGATTGCAAAAATAAAAATTTATCAATTCGGAACTAGGCATACTTTGATCCCGAGTTTCTGGATACGTAGCCAATCGGAAACGATTCAACTCCACCCAAAAAATATCTCTCGCGTTATTTGTAGGGTCAATATCATTAAAGTTTCAAATGAATTCAACTCGATCACCGGAGTATAAATGGACTGCAAACCCAAACCCGATTTATCAATTTTGATCCAACGGACTTTGATCCCGGAGGTCCGGGTACGTATTCAATCCGGAATGATTAGAATCCACCCAAATAAAATATCTCCGGTTATTCGTAACGGTTAATATCATCAAACTTTCAAAAGAATTCAACTCGTGCACCAGGGTGTTAATGAAATACAAAACCAGACTAAATTTATCAATGTTGAACTACGCTGACTTTGGTTCCGAGATCCGGGTACGTAGGTAATCATAAAAGATTCGAGTCTGCATTATTAAAACTTGATATTTTTTGTTAAGTCTACGGTAAGTATCATACACCAAAAATGAAACTCGATATTTTCTCGGTTTGTCTAAGGTCAATATCATCCAACTTTAAAAAAAAATTAAATCCATCACCATAATATAAATGGATTGCAAAAATAAAAATTGCAAAAATAAAAATTTATCAATTCGGAACTAGGCATACTTTGATCCCGAGATTCTGATACGTAGCCAATCGGAAACGATTCAACTCCACCTAAAAATATCTCTCGCGTTATTTGTAACTGGTCAATATCATTAAAGTTTCAAATGATTTCAACTCGATCACCAGAGTATAAATGGATTGCAAACCCAAACCCGATTTATCAATTTTGATCCAACGGATTTTGATCCCGAGGTCCGGTACGTATTCAATCCGAAATGATTAGACTCCACCCAAATAAAATATCTCGGTTATTCGTAACGGTTAATATCACCAAACTTTCAAAAAGAATTCAACTCGTGCACCGGGGTGTTAATGAAATACAAAACAAAACTAAATTTATCAATGTTGAACTACGCGACTTTGGTTCTAGATCCGGGTACTTAGGTAATCATTAAAGATTCGAGTTTGCATTAATAAAACTTGATATTTTTCGTTAAGTCTACGGTAAGTATCATACACCAAAAATGAAACTCGATATTTTTCTCTTTTATCTATGGTCAATACTATCCAACTTTCAAAAAAAAAATTAAATCCATCACCAGAGTATAAATGGATTGCGAAAATAAAAATTTATCAATTCCGAACTAGGCATACTTTGATCCCGAGATTCGGATACGTAGCCAATCTAAAATGATTCAACTCCACCCAAAAATATCTCTCGCGTTATTTGTAAGGTCAATATCATTAAAGTTTCAAATGAATTCAACTCGATCACCGGAGTATAAATGGATTGCAAACTTGAACCCGATTTATCAATTTTGATCCAACGTACTTTGATCCCGAGGTCCGATACGTATTCAATCCGAAATGATTAGAATCCACCCAAATAAAATATCTCCGTTATTCGTAACGGTTAATATCACCAAACTTTCAAAAGAATTCAACTCGTGCACGAGGGGTGTTAATGAAATACAAAACAAGACTAAATTTATCAATGTTGGGGCTCCGGCGACTTTGCTTTTCCGAGATCCGGGTACGTAGGTAATCATAAAAGATTCGAGTCTGCATTAATAAAACTTGATATTTTTTGTTAAGTCTACGGTAAGTATCATACACCAAAAATGAAACTCGATATTTTCTGTTTTGTCTATGGTCAATATCATCCAACTTTCAAAAAAAAAATTAAATCCATCACACGAGTATAAATGGATTGCAAAAATAAAAATTTATCAATTCGGAACTACGCATACTTTGATCCGAGATTCGGATACGTAGCCAATCGGAAATGATTCAACTCCACCCAAAAATATCTCTCGCGTTATTTGTAACGGTCAATATCATTAAAGTTTCAAATGAATTCAACTCGATCACCGGAGTATAAATGGATTGCAAACCCAAACCCGATTTATCAATTTTGATCCAACGGACTTGGATCACGAAGTCTGGGTACGTATTCAATCCGAAATGATTAGAATCCACCGAAATAAATATCTCCGGTTATTCGTAACGGTTAATATCACCAAACTTTCAAAAGAATTCAACTCGTGCACCAGGGTGTTAATGAAATAAAAAACCAGACTAAATTTATCAATTTTGAACTACGCTGACTTTGGTTCCGAGATCCGGGTACGTAGGTAATCATAAAAGATTCGAGTCTGCATTAATAAAACTTGGTATTTTTTGTTAAGTCTACGGTAAGTATCATACACCAAAAATGAAACTCGATATTTTCCGTTTTGTCTATGGTCAATATCCTCCAACTTTAAAAAAAAAATTTAAATCCATCACCAGAGTATAAATGGATTGCAAAAATAAAAATTTATCAATTCGAACTACGCATACTTTGATCCCGAGATTCTAGATACGTAGCCAATCGGAAATGATTCAACTCCACCCAAAACTATCTCTCGCGTTATTTGTAACGGTCGATATCATTAAAGTTTCAAATGAATTCAACTCGATCACCGAAGTATAAATGGATTGCAAACCCAAACCCGATTTATCAATTTTGATCCAACGGACTTTGATCACGAGGTGGGTACGTATTCAATCCAAAATGATTAGAATCCATCCAAATAAATATCTTCCGTTATTCGTAACGGTTAATATCACCAAACTTTCAAAAGAATTCAACTCGTGCACCGGGGTGTTAATGAAATACCAAACTAGACTAAATTTATCAATTTTGAACTACATCGACTTCGGTTCGAGATCACGGGTACGTAGGTAATCATAAAAGATTCGAGTTGCATTAATAAAACTTGATATTTTTTCTTAAGTCTACGGTAAGTATCATACACCAAAAATGAAACTCGATATTTTTTTCTGTTTTGTCTATGGTCAATATCATCCAACGTTCAAAAAAAAAATTAAATCCATCACCGAGTATAAATGGATTGCAAAACTAAAAATTTATCAATTCGAACTAAGCATACTTCGATCCGAGATTCGGATACGTACCCAATCGAGAAATGATTCAACTCCACCCAAAAATATCTCTCGCGTTATTTGTAACGGTCCAATATCATTAAAGTTTCAAATGAATTCAAGTTCGATCATCGGAGTATAAATGGATTGCAAACCCAAACCCGATTTATCCAATTTTGATCCAACGGACTTAGATCACGAAATGCAGGTACGTATTCAATCCGAAATGATTAGAATCTACCGAAATAAATATCTCCGGTTATTCGTAACGGTTAATATCACCAAACTTTCAAAGGAATTCAACTCGTGCACTGGGGTGTTAATGAAATAAAAAACCGGACTAAATTTATCAATTTTGAAGTACGCGACTTTGGTTCCGAGATCCGGGTACGTAGGTAATCATAAAAGATTGATGCATTAATAAAACTTGATATTTTTTGTTAAGTCTACGGTAAGTATCATACACCAAAAATGAAACTCGATATTTTGGTTTGTCTATGGTCAATATCCTCCAACTTTCAAAAAAAAATTTAAATCCATCACGCGAGTATAAATGGATTGCAAAAATAAAAATTTATCAATTCGGAACTACGCATACTTAGATCAGGAGTTCTAGATACGTAGCCAATCGGAAATGATTCAACTCCACCCAAAACTATCTCTCGCGTTATTTGTAACGGTCAATATCATTAAAGTTTCAAATGAATTCAACTCGATCACCGGAGTATAAATGGATTGCAAAACCCAAACCCGATTTATCAATTTTAATCCAACGGACTTAGATCACGAAATTACGGGGTACGTATTCAATCCGAAATGATTAGAATCTACCGAAATAAATATCTTCGGTTATTCGTAACGGTTAATATCACCAAACTTTCAAAAGAATTCAACTCGTGCACCGAGTGTTAATGAAATAAAAACCAGACTAAATTTATCAATTTTGAACTACGCGACTTCGGTTCCGAGATCCGGGTACGTAGGTAATCATAAAAGATTCGAGTGCACATTAATAAAACTTGGTATTTTGTTAAGTCTACGGTAAGTATCATACACCAAAAATGAAACTCGATATTTTGTTTTGTCTATGGTCAATATCCTCCAACTTTCAAAAAAAAATTTAAATCCATCACCGAGTATAAATGGATTGCAAAAATAAAAATTTATCAATTCGGAGCTACGCATACTTTGATCCGGTTCTAGATACGTAGCCGGTCGGAAATGATTCAACTCCACCCAAAACTATCTCTCGCGTTATTTGTAACGGTCAATATCATTAAAGTTTCAAATGAATTCAACTCGATCACGGAAGTATAAATGGATTGCAAACCCAAACCCGATTTATCAATTTTAATCCAACAGACTTAGATCACGAGGAATGCAGGTACGTATTCAATCCGAAATGATTAGAATCTACCGAAATAAATATCTTCGGTTATTCGTAGTGATTAATATCGCCAAACTTTCAAAAGAATTCAACTCGTGCACCGAGGTGTTAATGAAATAAAAAACCGGACTAAATTTATCAATTTTGAACTACGGCGACTTCGGTTCGAGATTCGGGTACGTAGGTAATCATAAAATATTCGAGTACGCATTAATAAAACTTGGTATTTTTTGTTGAACTCTACAGGTAAGTATTATACACCAAAAATGAAACTCGATATTTTCGGTACATGTCTATGGTCGATATCCTCCAACTTTGAAAAAAATTAAATCCATCACCGGAAGTATAAATGGATTGAGAATCTACCGAAATAAATATCTTCGGTTATTCGTAACGGTTAAATCATTGGATGAATATTGACCATAGACAAAACAAAA